>OZ020191.1:53711136-53851136 GCA_963971165.1 Philopedon plagiatum | reverse complement strand
CCTCAGCACTATTTATTCCTTCTTACTCAAATTACATAAAGAAAAATTCAGTTCCTTACAGGAAGACACATCTATCTAGTTTTCTTTTCTTTTCTCTTTTGTGTGAACATTATATTTTTTAGAAAAGTTTTTTGTATTTCCATATTGTTCTTACATACCTTTTGCGTTTTCCACTGTTGGTGAATGCGCAGGACATCATTTTTCAGTATAAAAATTTTCTTAAAAATTTTTTAAATTCGCCGCGCTTTATTTCGAGTTTGAACACAACCTAACATTCGTGGTTCTGTCAAACGTCAAATCAATTTTTAAATGACCAGCTGTTGCTCATTCATCATCCAGAAACCAAAATGTAGTAATTAATTATTCGACAATCATCGCCAATCTTGAACCAATTTTTTAAAGTTTTTTAATTGTAGAATGTCATAAATATGTTTAGCAACATTTCTGCGAAGTATTTTTGTATTCCTTTTTTTAAAATAATTCACATTGGTAAGTTTTTAAAATAAAATTTTTGATTGTATGGGAACTGTGTTTCCTGACAATGTGTTTTGTAACTTTTGTAGTGTGTCCTGAAGAAGGGTTAAATTGAAACTCGAAAGCTCGACTAAGCAATAAAGAATTAATTAATTGGCCACCTGCATTTTGACTGCTACCCAAGAAAAAAATCCTTTATATATATATATATATATATATATATATATATATATATATATATATATATATATATATATATATATATAGTATATATATATATATATATATATATATATATCTGACGGTCAAAATGGCATCTGCCCAAAAATAGCACAAGTTAGCCTCCACCCTATATACACGAATATACTCCCTGTATATTAGGGTTTCGTGCAAAGGTGTGGTTAACCTCCGTACAACAGACGGTAAGGTTGGCCTCCATCCGTATACTCTACATAATTATTCATAATTTGGCATACTTTGGCTTCTGTATATAACTTTTTTTGGTAAAGTGGTATCCGTACAGTGTTGTCAGACTGTAAAAAGCAAAGCACAGCATTTATTTTAGATTAATGTTACTTTGTTATATCTGAAGACCGACAGAACTGGTTATTATTAATGAAATTTGGTATACAGGTACGAGTAATATAGAACATCAAAAAATAAAGGACATAGATTTTTTAACTACTAATATTTGTTATTCAAGAAGTAGAAATTGCCCTTGAATTTTCGCAATGAATCACATTTCTAGTTCAAACAAGAGTTGTAAACATAGGTGAGTCCAGGGGCCATGGGCGCCCGCAGAGGAGGGCCGGGGGACCGTGACAGCCCCTGAGATTGTGGGATTGTCATACTTCGTACTTTTTGTTGGACGAATTGCCAGATATCTATTATTTTTATAATAAGTATCTCTTTTTATGATAAATGTTGTCTAATTGTCTAATGTGTGAACACCTTTATAATGCCACGTACAAAAAAATTCAATTAGAATTAGGAATATTATTTAAACCCAGTCTTAACTCAATGCAGCTGGCAGCCAAATTACTATACATTTTCTGCAGGCGGCATGTTTATTTTATGAAGAAGTTTTTAACATTTTTTTTAGTGTTCCGTGCTAAAATTAGCAAAATGGAATCACTTCGGTGTCCGTCTGTCACAGGCGATTTTCTCTGAAACTATTCGCCGTAAAAATTTGAAATTTAGCACAGACATAGAGTGTGGTGGCCCAATCATAGATGTGAAGTATAAAAAGTTGAATTTTGATTCTAGGGGAGATTGGGAAATGAAAAAAAGGGCATCGTGTGGAGTGTCAAATGAAAGCTTATTGAAGCACGAATTCAACAATATATATAATGTCTTTTTTATGTTAGAACATATTTTTTGGCTTTTACGCAAAAATTACTAAATATATAACAATTAGAAAAGACAAAGAATAAATTCTATGTCGCTAGTATTGGAAGAACTATATCTGTTTCTACAATACAGTCTTTTTTATGCATTTTTTTAACAATTTTCGGGAGAAACACATAAATATTGCTGTCCCCCACCCTCATGACCAAAAGAATCGCTCAGAAAAATCTGAAAAAAATCATGAACATTAAGAATCAGGTGTAGATTGAGCTAAAGGAAGACTTTCAGGTACAACAAAATACTTACTGTTCCATCTATATTTTTTTTAAATTCTTTAATTTATACATTCAAAAACATAGGAAATCTTGCTTCTAGCGGAGATCATCACTACCACACCACTAGAGGCAGACAAGACATTTATTTAAAAAAAACACCATCATTCTCTCTATGAAAAGTCACCTTTATATTTTGGTAGCAGGTTGTTCAATGCGCTGCCTCGGGCTTTGAGGGAGGCCACAAGTGTAAACCAATTTAAAAATAACATTAAAAATATATTAACACAAAACTGTTTTTACTCTGTGGCAGAGTTTGAAACATATCTGGCTGACAACTCTAGGTGATATGATTCTTCTACATCCCTTTCTTTTCGCTATATGCCGTATTAATGGTTGCCTTGACCAGAATAGTATAATATAGTGTAGTATATAGTGTGGTCCAAATATTTTACCTTTTTAAAATGTTCTGTTTTGTCTTATCTATTTTATTTCATTTACTGTGTATGATATTATAAGCATGAATATTTTAAATTATTTTTTGTAAACTTTGACGTGTTCAATCTATTTATTGTAAATAGCCTATGGACAAATAAATAAAACTAAACTAAACTAAACTAAACTAAACTAAAATTATCAGGTTTGAAAAATTCTTGCGCGAACAATTGTTATAAACAATTAAATTGTTTATTTTCTTATAACAGCTGAACCATTGCTTCTAGAGAAAAAGTTTTTCGACAAAAATATTTCTCACGATGTAAGGAACAACTTTTGTTGTTACACGTTGTTTAAAAATTTTAATTTGGCTCACTCGACACGCTCCCCCACTTAGCTCCGTGCATACGCGATGTGATACGGCATTGGTGGCGTCGGCAGTGGGTAGCGCGGCAGATGGACGGAGAACGGGCGGTCAAGATTTGCTCAGGTTAAGTGGGGGGCTGATGGCACGGAATACTAATTGTGCAAGTATAGCTTGCACTTGACCGAATTTTGTCTGTTTGTAGTTATTAGTGTATTTGTATAAATCACTACAAATAAAATCTTTAAAAATATATAGGTACTATTATTTTTTTATTTTGCATTTAAAATTTTAGTTTTCTTTGCTGTGTAATACAGAGGGGGAATTTTAAAAAAAACTCTCTTGCTGGTCAGTCTCGCGGTCCAAATGAAAAACCGTTAATTTAAGATTATAGGATAAATTTGATTGTTAGTCATTGTCAAGATAATGACAACAATCATTGTTATCGGCTATCTTTCATTTTATAATCGTGTTAGAAAAGTTAAACATATTTACCCAGTTGCACAGACAATAATTTCTCCAGACCAACGTCGAAATCGTGTTATCATTGATGACTGTCCGCTTTCTTCACGTGACAAAGTCACAATAAATGCCAAATAAATATACCTACTAGTGTCTGTGTAGTGTTTTGATATATCAAACTGTGACGTGTCGAGTACTTGCAAACGTACGATTTTTGATCCTCGGAGGCAATGTGCCAAAAATAAGAAATAGAAAATCTTAATAATCAACATTTTAGAAACATAGAAATTGAATCGTATAGAACTGAAAGTCAATAAATCTTAGAAGTTCTTGTTCTAGGAGATACAGCATTTAAATAAACTTAATAATTATTAATTTTTGTTTTACTAACTTTACTTTCAACGAATAAGTTTCTTTTTTTCAAAAATTCACTTTGTAATAAATATATCGTATTTTTTTGGTTCACCGTATACATTTCAGTTTAGTTATAAGTATAGTCAAATCTCCCTTAAGAGTTATCATCTCTACATTTTGTTTTTCTATTTACATTGCTGCTGCTTAGTTATTTGCTATCAAAAACCAATGACTTTCGCCCATAAACACACAAAAGAGACAAAATTCATCAAAAGAAATTAAAATTTTGTTTTGTACTTTCCCTTTTTGTACCGTGTCCCACAAAAATTCTATAAGTAAGTAAGTAATGGAAAATTACCAAATAAAACTTTAATTTCTTTAATTAATTATGTTAGGTCATGTCTCTTTTGAATGTTTATGCCGAAAAATTTTTTTTCCAGAACAGCAAGGCTAAAAGAAACAAAATAATAGGAATGGAAACTCTTAGGCCGGCCGCACATCAAAGAAACTTGAAACGCGAAACAGGAAACATGAAACTCTCCTGTTTTCATGTGCGGCCGGCGCGGCGCCGGCCTAAAGGTCACTAGAAATTAAAAAATGTTTGCGAAGAAAAATAACGATTTTAAAGCATTTTATTTAGCAAAGAATTTAGTATTTGAAAATATGTTAAAAAATAAAGTTAATCGAATGCATCAGACAAAATTATTATTTTTTTAAATTTTAATAAATTTAATATTTATCTAATAATTTTTTCTGGTCTTGTGGTTAATATATATAGGTTTCTAGATAACAGAAAATTCATTATGTAGACTGCCAAATAAATCTCTAGTAACGGATAACTTCCCCTTGTCAGGATATTATGTTATGCGGGAGGGGATATTTTACTGTACAAGGTGATATTAAATATGTAGAGAATATTTCAGAATGTGATTCCTAGGCTGATTGTAAGTTAAAGAAGTCCATATGTATGTCCTAAAATGCTTCGTTTTCGGAATACAGGCTGATCAAGACCCTTTGACTAACCAAAACTATTTTTTTTGGAACAGACCTGAATTACCTTGATACTCGGCTATATTCTGCGCTTTATTTAAAAACAATTTTTCTTGCTTTTTGTTTAATAGGACATCGCCTTTTATATATAAGTATTTAGCCAAATATCCGTTGGTATTTGCCGTTTTAAAACTTTTTAAAAAGTATAAACGAATGACTAATTTATTACGTAATTTCAAAACGATGCAAGATATGGAATTTACCGCACAATAAATTTAAGAACTAAATAGGCGTCCTAATTTGTTAATTAAAAGTAGTTAGTGGTACAGTAAAAAAAGCTTGGCATAACTAGCTTTCTCCCGCGACTTCGTCCGCGTGGTATAGGTGATAATAGTGTGGTTTTGATGTCATGATTATGAATGTATGAAACATGAGTTAGGTTAGGTTAGGTTAGGTTAGTTATACTCGTATCTAGAGGAATTTCAATATAACATGACGCAAAATCGGGGTCGAACACAGGGAACTGATAGAAAAGGTAGGTAAATGCAGTGGCGGCACCTGAAATTTTAGATGTGTCGTATCTCAGTTCCTACGCATGGGACTTACACTAAATTATAGGATGTTACTACTGAGTACCCTATAAACATTTTCGTAAAAAATATTTAGATTCAAAATTTTCGAAAAAAAGTTAATTTTTTGGAGCGCTTCACCTGAGATCTGAGAAAGTTCTGAAGAAAACTTCACTTACCTTATTTTTTCATAAAGTATATCAAATTTTATCGACAAATTCCAAATTTGGTGAAAATATTCTAATTTTCCTTAAAGAAATGACATTTTAAGTTATTTCTTAGACAAAATATTTTTGGGTCAAAATTTTAAAACCTAATTAATCAAGATATTAGAGGTAATTCAATGAAATTTGAATTCTACCGATAAAATCTGATTAAAGTTATGAAAAAAACATGAGAGTAAAATTTTCTTCAGATCTTTCTCAGATCTCAGAGGTGAAGCGGCCCAAAAAACTAACTTTTTTTCGCAAATTTTAAAATTAAATATTTTTTGACGAAAATGATTGTAGAGTACCCAGCAGTAACATCTTATAATTTGGTGTGGGTCCCATGCGTAGGAACTGAGATAAGACAATCTGAAATTCCAGGAGCCGCCACTGGACCGTAAATGAAATGAAATTAATATTAGATTTTGCCACGTTGTATTTATGAATTATTGCTCCTAAAAATATTTCTATTTTTTCACAAAATGAACCAACTTCACCAAAGGAAAAGCACTGAAAAGTATGAAATAAATAATATTCGTCAACTTAATTTTGTTCATTGTTATAAAATATTTATTTTTACTTTTTAGTGCACCCATTCTTCCCCTCTCCCTTCATCTTATCTCCCTCTCTTTGAGTTTGTAAGAGTCATGTTATATTAGCTTTTTTGACCTCAATAACCCCAAAAATGACATATCAGTTAACATTTTAGACGAAATTCCAAACCCCCGCCCCCGCAGTTAATTCTTATAACATCTGTTACACAAAATTAGCTTTTCTGATCTAATAACCCCGAAAATGTTACACTGGCTGTTTGTAAAACAAATACTATCTTCGTTTTGTATTTTTAAAAGAACCGCGTCTCGGTGTCATAACTAACCAATCAGGGTTAAAGACGTCAGACGTAGTTGTCGTTGCACGGCAACCTAACTTCAAAAAAAAGAAAGTCAACATCAACCTTTTGTCCCGTACGTAGCGTTTTGCCGATCGTGCTCTTCCGAATGCGCGCTTCCTAGACTACCACGTCGGTAGAAGTTGTCCGTATAGTTTTATTATACTGCGCGAGTTACGCGTTTTACCATTGTCCTTGGCTTTGTCTTGTGGGTATAAACCGTCCTACAAATTTCAAATTTTATCGCCGTGTTTGGCATCTGTCAATGTCTATACAAGGTTAAATTAAAGTTAATGTCGACTTTGCAACCTTTCCTTTTTTGTCAGTTGTAAACTTTGTAAAAGTTAGTTTAAGAAGATTAAACGAGTATATGGTAAAAAATAAGTTAAAGAATTTAACTACAACTACAGCAACCTATGAAGATATTCGATGGGGAATTCCTGACTTTTCAGGTGTGGAAACAATAATGTTGTTACCATAGACAGTTACAGCGGGATTGTATCCGAAATCAAAACGTCCCGACTGTACATTTGGTCCTTCGAGCCGGATAGAAAAACTGAAAAAAAAAAAAAACAAAGTGGTTTGTAACAAAAAAGTACTCAGAAAATATTGTGTCCTGACAAACTGTAAGTTTGAACTTTTATATTATGTAAGGACAAAATAAACTTTTCATATCCATATTTTGACAAGAAAAATCCTTTTATAAAGACTTTCTTTAATTTGACGAGAAGCAGTCATTATTAGAAACCTTCCGATTTGTCACGAGAAACATCAATCTTTTAGTAGAGACTTTTAGTTTTAAAATACCTGTGTCTTACAAAAATACCTTAAGATTGTCCTAGTTTACTGATTTTGTCTTAGAAAATTTTATCTTGTTAAATTTTTAAGATACATTTTTTATTATAAAAAATGGATTCTTTGATCCAGCAAAGAAAAGTTTGCAAACAAAACATTTCACGTATAGTTAATTGGTATAAAGACAAGAGAGATACTGAAAACGATGTTTATCAGTTTCAAATTCACGAAGTTAAATTAAATTCATATTTTGCTAAATACGAGGACATTCAAAATGAGATAGAGGTTTTAGATACTGATACGACTGATAACGAAATTAGGGAGGAAGTAGAGAAAAAATATTATGACACTTTAGCAGGTTTAATGCGTAAAATTTTTGAATTAAAGACATCGTCTTCAGTCAATACGTCGCTGCAGCCAATTATAATTCCACAAACTGCACAATCAAATGTCAAACTACCCGATTTAAATATTCCTAATTTTTCTGGCGATTTTACGGAATGGACGTCATTCTTTCAACTCTTTACGGCTTTAATTACAAATAACTCGGACTTGAGTAACATTCAAAAATTTATGTATCTTAAATGTTATTTAAAAAATGAACCTCTTAATTTAATTGATAACCTACAACTCTCCGATGCAAATTTTAAAGTCGCAATAGATATTTTAACAAAACGATATTCCGATAATACGTTAATTGTTAACGCTCATATTAAAAAATTATTAGATATTTCTCCAGTTACTAAAATTAATTTTCAAAATTTAAGAGAATTTTTAACTCACATTAAAAGACAAATTGCATCATTGCGTAATTTAAGTTTACCCGTAGATGAATGGGATGTTATTTTAATTCATATTTTCTCTCAAAAGCTTGATCATAACATGCGTAAGTCTTTTGAATATGAGAGAGATAGATCAAAATTACCGACTATGGATGAATTTTATAACTTTTTAGAAAAGAAATGTCAAATTTTAGAAACTGTGGCTACATCCGAGTCTCAGGCTGATAATAAAAGTTTTAATAAATTTCAGAAGAAGTTTCCAAGTAAGCATGGACAAACTTCGGCTCATATGGGTATTATGAACTCACCTCTTCGTTCATCTAGAGATCACTTGACATGTGCTTATTGCAACCAGGCAAATCATTTCTTAAATAAATGTGAGACATTTTTAAAATTGTCTCATAATGAAAAATTAAAATTTTTACATATAAATCAGAGATGTTCAAATTGTCTTGGTAAACATGCATTTTCACAATGTCGTAGCGAAAGGCTATGTAATATTTGTCGTAAAAAGCATCATACAATTTTACACATCAATTCTTCCGTACTTAAAATTAAAAATGAAAACAACTCTGGACAAGTCAATGATCAGAATAGAGGTTTTAATAAAAATTATTCCACGTTTAGTAATAATAATAAAACCGAAAACGCTACTGATTTATTGTCAAGTCAAGGGAATACAGAAAAACAAAATTTTCAGAATCAGGGCTCTCAAAATGAAAAACCACATACACTTGTTGGCTCTAATCGTCAAATTTCAAATGATGCTTTTCCAAGTAGTCCTTTAACGGCAATGTCACACACATCATTTTCACAAAATCCAACATTTGTGTTTTTGGCTACTGCTATAGTAAATTTAAAAGCCGAAAATGGTTCTTATGTTATGGCTAGAGCTTTAATTGACCCTGGCAGCCAAAGTTCATTTATTTCACAAAAATTAGTAAATATATTAGGTGTCCGTTCTTATGACATGCAGACTCGTATTTCAGTTATTTCAAACAAAAGTACGATTGCCAATAAAATGGTAGATGTCAGAATATTTTCTAATGTTGAAAAAGAAAAATCTTTTGACGTGTCTTGTCTCATTATAGATGAAATAACTGGAATGTTGCCTCAAGTTCAGATTAATAAAAATAATTTACATATTCCGTTTACTGTTCCCTTAGCAGATCCTTCATTCCATATTCCATCAGAAATTGATATTCTTCTAAGTGCGGAAGTACACCGTGAACTTATCAAACCTGAAATAATTGACTTAGGAAAAAGTTTCCCTATCTTACAATCTACACATTTAGGATATGTCGTTTCAGGTGCAGTGTCTAACTGTCATACGTCTAAATCAAAGTCGAATGTATCATTTTTCATACAAAATTCACAAACCGATTCTTCCAATTCTGGTAATGACCTTGACTCTCTTCTTTGTAAATTCTGGTCCTTAGAAGAAGTCGAAAATAAGCCCAATTTATCACTAGAAGATCTTCAGTGCGAAAAAATATTCCAGGAGACAACAAAAATTTTAGATAATGGCCAGTTTCAAGTAAATTTACCCCTTAGAAATAACGAAGATATTTCAAAACTGGGCGATTCATTTTCTTTAGCAAGAAAAAGATTTTCTTACCTAGAAAGCAGATTTAAGAAAAATCCTGTGCTTTTCTGTCAGTATAAAGATTTTATTGACGAATATGTCTATTTAAATCATGCCCGATATGTGTCCCCGTCCGAGGCTGAAAAATGTAATCGTAGATATTACATGGCTCACCATTGTGTTATACACGAATCAAGTGCCACGACAAAATTACGTGTTGTCTACGACGCTTCCATGAAATCCAGTTCTGGGTTCTCTTTGAACGATATTTTACTTAAAGGTTTTACCGTCCAACCAGAACTGTTTGACATACTTTGTAGATTTCGTTCTTCGGCATTTGTCTTTATTTGTGACATTGAAAAAATGTATCGTCAAGTTCGTGTTAATCCAGATCAATCATTTTTACAAACAATTCTATGGAGGGAAAGTTCCGAGAAGTCTTTGGAACAAATTGAGTTGACAACTGTCACATATGGTACAAATTGCGCCCCGTATCTCGCGACAAGATGTCTGGTAGAGCTCGCAAATAAAGGCAAAGATCAGTTTCCTCTTGCTTCTAAAGCAATTCTAAATCAATGTTATTTAGATGATTTTCTATGTTTCGCAAATTCCGAAGCAGAATTGGAAAAGCTAGCCCAAGAACTCATTGGTCTTTGTAAATCCGCTAGTTTTCACTTACACAAATGGGGTTCGAATTCAGAAGAATTTTTGAAGTCTTTACGTGTAAGTTACTCTCAAAATGACTATAATATAGTTTTGGAAAATACATCCAACAAGGTTTTAGGTGTAGCTTGGAGTCCTCAAGATGACAATTTTGCCATTTCACTACCAAAAAACATTTCTGACATATCTATGACTAAAAGAAATATTTTGTCAATTATTGCCCAAATGTTCGATCCCCTCGGATTTATTGGCCCTGTGCTAAAATTTTTATGCAGGAAATCTGGAAGGCCAAAATTGACTGGGATGACATGTTACCTAAGGACTTAGTTAATGAATGGCAATCATTTTCTGAACATTTATCACAACTGTTAGAAGTAAAAATTCCTCGATGTCTTTTGATGCAGCTTGGCTGTCTTAAGGTTGAGTTGTTTGGATTTTCCGATGCAAGTCAAACAGCTTACGGTGCTTGCCTATATGCTCGTGCTATCTATGAAAACAGAGAAGTCTCTTGTCGGTTAATATGTTCAAAATCCAGAGTCGCGCCTATTAAAACCGTGACCCTACCCCGACTTGAACTATGTGGAGCGGTCTTGCTCTCTAAATTATGTGTCAGAGTCATTTCAATATTTAAAGACGTTCTACAATTTGAAAGTATCAATCTTTTTACGGATTTCCAAGTTGTTTTAGCTTGGATTAAATCTCATCCTTCTCGATGGTCTACGTTTGTCGCAAATAGAGTTTCGAAAGTACAGGAATTAACTTCAGAAAAATGTAAGTGGTACTATATTCCTACTCACGAAAATCCAGCAGATTTTGTCTCTCGAGGATTGAACCCCCATGAAATAAAAACCAGTACTCTTTGGTGGCGCGGCCCAGAAATGTTACGTCAATTTGAATCTATTTTCAAAAATTATAGCAGTCAAATAACAGATACTTCTGAAGAAGAAAAAATTGTCACTTCTAAAGTACACTTTCAAAGTAACGCCGAATCGGACTTAGAAAATATTTATTTAAAATTTTCTTCATTTACGAAATTACAAAGAGCTTTAGCATATTGTCTAAGATTTGTCAATAATATTAAATCAAGAAATGAAAAATTGCTAGGCCCACTTTCAGTAAAAGAACTTCAAAAGGCCGTAGACTTAATCATCAAATTTGTACAAAACAAATATTTTTCACAAGAAATATCAGAATTAAATTCCAACAAATTAGTTACCTCCAAAGCCATAAGATCTTTAAAACCCCTTTTAGACAAAAATGGATTTCTACGCGTGGGTGGTCGTCTATCCCAGGCAGAAATTTCATATGATCATAAACATCCTTTACTCCTACCGTCGAAAAATCATATTGTCAATTTATTATTGAGAAAAGAATATCTTCTTCTTTATCATGCAGGAGCTAGGACAGTACTGTCAAATTTTCGTTTAAAATATTGGCCACTAAATGGATTAAAAGAAATTAAAAAAATAATCAGAAACTGTGTAATCTGTTTTAGATTTCGAAATAATACCAGTTCTCAACAAATCATGGCAGATCTACCAAAGGATAGAGTCACTATTGTTAGGCCTTTCTTTTGTGTTGGCGTAGATTTTGGTGGTCCGCTTTTAATTAAAGCATCTAATCTTCGGCGTGTGCCGCTAACAAAATGTTATATTGCTATATTTGTGTGTATGGCTACGAAAGTCGTACACATTGAACTCGTTTCAAGCCTATCTACAGATGCATTTCTATTAACATTAAAGCGTTTTATTGCACGTCGTGGAAATCCACAAACAATTTACTCTGACAATGCTACCAATTTTCTTGGAAGTCGAAATCAACTAAGAGAAGTTACTGACTTTTTTAAGACAAAACCAAATTCAGAAATTATTTATAATTATCTTTCTTCCATGGAAATTCAATGGAAATTTATTCCTGCCCGAAGTCCTCATTGGGGAGGCTTATGGGAAGCAGCTATAAAAAGCGCTAAATTTCACATCACTCGTATTATTGGCAACAGTCATTTAACATTCGAAGAGCTTAGTACAGTGTTGTCTCAGATTGAAGCTGTTCTCAATTCGCGACCACTGTGTCCCTTGTCTGAAGACCCGTCTGACCTTGAATGTTTAACGCCAGGTCATTTTTTAATAGGTACAAGCCTAATGTCTTTTCCAGAAACAAATCTAATCGAAACTCAAGTGAATCGTTTAACACGTTGGCAGCACTGCACCAAATTACAACAGGACTTTTGGAAACGATGGTCTGTTGAATATTTGAATAATTTACAGAAACGTTCTAAATGGCTGTTAGAATCAAATAATGTTCAACCCAATACCATTGTGTTGTTAAAAGAACATAATGTCCCACCTTTAGTTTGGCCAAGAGCCAGAGTTTTAGAATCTATTCCCGGACCTGACAATAAAGTAAGAGTAGTCAAACTCAAAACTAAAGATGGTGTTTTTACACGACCAATTACCAAGGTCTGCATTTTGCCGATCAGTGACAATTTAGAATTAAATGTACAACCCTAATTAGATACGTCTGTCAAAGTTAAATTATCTATTCATGAATATTCGTGATTTAAATTGTCTGTCCATCAAGTATGTTTATGCTTGCTTGTCATTGACTTTAAGTCTTTTTGACGTTGTCACGCCAACGGGCGGAGTATGTTTGTAAAACAAATACTATCTTCGTTTTGTATTTTTAAAAGAACCGCGTCTCGGTGTCATAACTAACCAATCAGGGTTAAAGACGTCAGACGTAGTTGTCGTTGCACGGCAACCTAACTTCAAAAAAAAGAAAGTCAACATCAACCTTTTGTCCCGTACGTAGCGTTTTGCCGATCGTGCTCTTCCGAAGGCGCGCTTCCTAGACTACCACGTCGGTAGAAGTTGTCCGTATAGTTTTATTATACTGCGCGAGTTACGCGTTTTACCGTTGTCCTTGGCTTTGTCTTGTGGGTATAAACCGTCCTACAAATTTCAAATTTTATCGCCGTGTTTGGCATCTGTCAATGTCTATACAAGGTTAAATTAAAGTTAATGTCGACTTTGCAACCTTTCCTTTTTTGTCAGTTGTAAACTTTGTAAAAGTTAGTTTAAGAAGATTAAACGAATATATGGTAAAAAATAAGTTAAAGAATTTAACTACAACTACAGCAACCTATGAAGATATTCGATGGGGAATTCCTGACTTTTCAGGTGTGGAAACAATAATGTTGTTACCATAGACAGTTACAGCGGGATTGTATCCGAAATCAAAACGTCCCGACTGTACACTGGTTAACATTGTTGAATAAATTGCCAATCGCCCCCCTCCCCATTAAGTTTTCTTAACATTTTTCTTAACACACAATTATATTCTTTGACCTAAATCTCCCCAAAAATTACAACATTTTTGGAAAAAATGTTAATCGCCACCCCCCCCCCCCCCCCCCCGTTAATTTGTCAAATAAAGTTAGATTTTGTGACCCCAATAATCCCAAAAATGACACGTTTAACAATTTTGATAAAATTTCCAGCTGCTCTATTTTATCCCCCCCCCCCCCCCGTTAATTTTTTGACCATACACTAAGCAAAATTACATTTTATGACCTCAATAATCAAGAAATTGATATTTATCACTTTTGGAGAAATTTTCAGTCGTTCCCTTTTATCCCCCCTTCCCGATAACTTTTTTAACATCTGTTAGACAAAATTGTATTTTTTACATCTATAACACCGAAAATTACACATAAGTTAACGTTTTTGATAAAATTGCCAGTCGCTTCTTATTACCCTCCCTCCCCCATGTTAACTTTCTTAACATCTATTACACAAAATTAGATTTTCTGACCTTAATAACGCCGAAAATGTAATATTTTTGGAATAAATTGTCAATCGCTCTCTTTTTATCCACCGCTTTCCATTATTTTTTTTAACAACCGTTTATATTTTTTAACAACCGTTAGACAAGCTCAATAACCCCGAAAATCATAATTATCTTGGAAAAATTTCCAGCCGCTTCTCTTTATTTATACCCCCCCCCCCCCCCACGTTAATTTTCTTAACATTTATTACACAAAATTAGATTTTCTAAAATTTTATAAAAGATGTGTTTATGTTTCAGAGTATTTTACGTAGTTTTAAGGTAATAGAACCGTATAACAATTTTACTCCCTTACAAAACTTTGAATCCCCATTTTACTCCCCTAGGGGTTGATTGATTAAAAACTGTGAAACACATTTGTTTTTTAGAGTACTTCTATAAAATTTCAAATTAATAGGACCGTATAATATTTTTTTCCATACAAAGTTTGAACCCCTATTTCACCCCCTTAGGAGTTGAATTTGGAAAAACCCTTCCTAAGTTCACGCCTACATTATATAAGAAACCTCTGTGCAAAATTTCAAGTTTCTACACGCAGCGGTGTGGGCTGTGCGTTGATATGTCATTCAGTCAGTCAGTCAGTAACTCAGTCAGTCAGTCAGTTTCTTCTTTTATATATAGAGATTAGGTTTATTTGCATCGGGGACAGGCAAAATATTAAAATTCAAGTTCACAAAAAAATACAATAATTTTTATTAATATACTATTTAATGTGTAAATTAAACAAAAAACTATTCTTAAAAACAGATCTTATTCCCTGCAAAAAAATATTTGACAAATTATAGGAACAAACAAAATTTTTATTTATAACATGTTTTTCGGCAGACTCTGTGTATAATATGCCTCCAAATAACAATTATTATCTTAATTAAGCATAGTTTTATTTCATAAAATTATCCTTTGCATTTTATATTCACGTAAATAAATAGAAAGCAATTGTTAGAAAATTTATCAATCTCTGTTTTAAATGAATTTATCCCTTTATTTACATTATTTTAAATCATATAGAAGATACCCCAGATTAGATACTTTAAAATTTGTATTATAAGTAGAAGGCAAAGTATAGTGCCGAATAAAATTTATATAAAACCTCCTATAACTAACGTAACTCTAATTAGTCAAAGCACCATCATCTTTATAAGATCTCCCGAAAGTGGAAATAACAAGAATAGCACATTTGTCTTCTATTTATCGGCAATGTTGCCACGATTCTTGGAGGCCAGGTTAGCCGCTATCTAGATTGCTCATATATATTGGTGACCGACGACAGAGCCACCAGACGGTAGACACACCGGACTACGATGTATAGTTTTATACAGACTTGGCGTAAATTGGGCTCCGGCCAATTCCACCATTTTCTTGTTACTTGAAATATTTTATAGGCAATTATGAGTTTTAAGGTCAATGTCAAATTGGCCTCCGTCTGCCGGAGGCCAATGTGCCGCGGGGGCCAGTCTTACCGCGATTTTTACATGGAAAGCGTCACCTTGCTCGCTAGATATATCTATATACATATATATATATATATATATATATATATATATATATATATATATATATATATATATATATATATATATATTGATGCCTGTTAAGTTGTTACCTCCGGTGCACAGGCTGGGCGACCTGGCCTCCACCCTAACCAGTTGACTTTTTAACAGGAAAATTATCTATATATGCTTAGGGGGACTCCCTTAACAGGTCTATCAAGAGAGGGGAAAAGATTTTTAATTTTTAAAATTTTCATATATGACCGGATAAACTTAGATTGTTATTACATCCGTGATATATATAGCTTTGTGACACTGCTTAAACTTTGTTACCTCTAACAGTGTGGCCTGGTTTAGCAAAATGCTGCGCATATAAGAAAGTATATATATATATATATATATATATATATATATATATATATATATATATATATATATATATATATATATATGCTTTATCAGATTAAACTGACTTGGTGAAATATAAAAGATAGTGGGATTTCCGGTTCGCTTAGTTTATTCCGTTTAGAATCGTTTGCCCGTACGCGAATGAATCCGCCCAAACTTCTGAGGAAGGAGCTTGTCGACATTTAGTTTCTAAGGATCTGTTAGTTGGGGAAGAGGGGTAAAATAATTATTACATTTTATTCTCAATGAGATACTAATTTGTAATTTTAAAAATGTATGCAATTTTGATATTTTATCAATTCCGAAAGGGGTCAAATGGGGGTGGTTACTCTGATGTTGTTACTTTAATAGATTTTATTGTTAATTTGCTTACAAATATGATTTTATTTGTTGTGCCTGTAGCGAAAATAAATTCGGTCAAGTGCAAGTTATAATTGTGTGTGTAACTATTATTGTGATAAAACAATATTAAGAATATGCTTCAACTGTTGATAATTATTTCTAAAAGTTTTAGAAAATAATTACTTGTATTACTGTAAATTTGGAAGTTAAGTTATTAAGAACAGCTCTCGGTGCGCGAAATTCAAATTGGTACTGGACTATTAATCATTGTCCGCAATATATGATGGCGTACTTCAAAATTTTGTTTTTTTTTATAAGATTTATAATATTATATGAGTATCACAATGATATATACTGAATTTATGGTAATAACAGAATACTCAACTCAACTTTGTTTAAGTTTGAATTAATATTAATCGTTATTTCGAAAAATTCTAATCTGATAAAACACATAATAATATGTGCATTAAATTTGTCCTTTTCTGTAGAGAAACTAATTCACAATTTTTTACGTAAAGTTAATAGAAAGGGGGGAAAGGGCGGTCCTTTTAAACCTCTGGGAAGGAAGAACGCTTGAGGGGGAAAACTTAAGAACTTTTTGGTATAATCCTAAGAAGCTATTTCATGATATAAAATTTCTTCCCGGAGTTTTTTCCATCACAAAACACTTGGTATCTGGCCTATATTGAGCATGAACTTAAGCGTACATAATATTAACTTTTCCCAAATTATTGATAAATTTGCTGCAGATAAACTTCGGAAAGTATTAGTTTTGTTTCCACAGAAATCACAAACCCGTCATATGGCATGTTTGAACTCAGATTTTCCAACCTCAAATATGTGAAAAAATTACGATTACGGAATTCTCTCCATGAAATAAAGATTGATCGGCGCCCGGTGATCATTGTTTTTAACCTATTTTAACATTCAGTTTGTGTATTTAAATTTAAATATAATAAACAGGAACAACTTTATGGCTGACCAGTGGCGAAACTAAGTATACGCGAAGATTATAAAATAACAGCGGGTTGTAGAAAGAAAATGTACTAATTGATGAAACTAAACGTGTTAAATTGAATACTGTTTAGTACTGTTATATTGCTAAACTGTATGTTGATACCTCCGAAATAGAGACTCAACATACGTTGTCACCTCATATATATCGTCGATACCTCCGGTTTCTTAGGTATCGCACTTCGATTTAAAGTTCGGCCCGGTCCGGAAAAAAGTCATGTCCCATCGTGAAAAAGTCAGATTTTGATATCACAGAGACAGATGATACATGACAGAGTGTATTATCAGAGAAAAATAAGATGGGTTTTCTCTGGTATTATTTTGTATTCCGTGTAAATTGAAGTTGGTTGGTATGGTAAAATGGAAAAATTAAAGTGAGTAGGCAAAACGAATGGAAAAATTACACAAACATAGAAGAAAATATACTTGGTAACATATATTTCTATGGTAAGTAGTTTTGCACGTAATTACAGATTCAGAGATTTGATTTTAACATTACATTTTTTGCAAGGAAACTATCATTTTATTTTTACCATATTTATGCAAATATATACCACACACCACGTGTTTTCACTATTTAGAATAAAATATCTATGAACAAGTCATTTTCCTGGGTTGCAAAGCATAGTTGTTTTAAAGATTGCTAAGTATAAACTTTTTTCATTTTATTATCTGCTCCATTTTCTTTTGTTACAGGTTACAGATAATTCACCAAAAAAACCTAGAAGATGTAATCTGAAGATCAAAACAATACACCTTTTCTGGACGTTGATGCTGAAATATTTTTAACTAGAAATTTTTTACTTTTACATAAATAAAATGTGTTCTGGGATTTTTCAAAATATAAGTGTACAATAATTACTTTATACCTTTATTCATTTTTATTTCCTAAAAAAATGTAACGTTTTGTTGAACTGGCTAGCTCTTCTTTTTAACAAGGAGTTACAAACTTGTTAAAACACAATGATTAACCAGAAGATTACCAGTATTAAGTCCTAAACATCTTTGGTGAAACCCCGTATTCAATTTTTTACTTCTCACATACGAATACAAATTGCGGTAACAATAATTTCTTCTGAAAATATTGTAGAATGCCTAATATGTGTTGCCTAAGAAATTTAGGCAAGACATATTAAGAATGACCTTCGCCTAACAGTACAACGTTGCCGCTTTTCGGAGGTAACAGCGTGCTACGTTTGTCTACAATAATGTACATATATACCAGAGGTATCAACGCACTAGGCGTGTCTCTTCGTCGAGCGACACTAGCGCCCGTGATCTACGCTTGAACTAACGGCGTTACGAAATAGAGACTCGGTGAACGTTGGCACCTCAGAACAAATTTTCGTTCGGTTCGTTTCGGTCGCAAACGCCCTCTAGATGATGGTGACAGTGGAAAATATGGCGATACGATGATACCTCCGAAACCGGAGGTATCGACGTTATATATAAGGTGACAACGTTTATTGAGTCCCTATTTCGGAGGCATCAACATACCGTCTATCAATATACAGGGTGTTCCTAAATGTCGTGCTGATAATAAAGAGGGTGATTCTACAAGTGATTTTAAGAGAAAAAGTTCATGTGACCATATGTCCTAAATCGTTTAAATTTTAAAATACAGGGTGTTAAAGTTTAACTTTTTTATTCGTTTTTGGCGTATACCTTGTACATTTTTTACGATATTTAATTTAAATTTGGTATACAGTCTACCATAATTAAGCTTTATGAAATGGTAATATTACATTTTGAGAAATTATACAGAGTACTCCTTTTTTTGGGACACGGTTCCTTTAGGCCCTCCCAACTTTTTATTGGAACGCCGCTGGTTATTTTTGCTTCTGGAATCGTATTTCGCATTTTATTTTGTAACTTTTTTATGTCTTGTAATTTTCTGATATTTTGCATTGTTTAGAAGATATTATACCTCACATCTTCTCCTCATTAATCCTCGCACTCAAAAAAAAATCAAGATTGCTATGGATACATTTTTATTAAGTGTTTTCTATTGTAATCTTGGACAGTACTATCATAAAGCTTAGTTATGGTAGACTGTGTACCAAATATTTAAATTAAACATACCTAACTAAGCTTTCTGAAATATTAATTATTCTAAAAATATATTATTAATAATACAAGTTAGTTAACTAATTACAATAATTGTTGAAAATGGCTCCCTCCTGCCATTAGGCACGCCTCAGATCTTCTTCTCATTGATCCCCGCACTCTTTCAAAAATACCAGGAGTGTTTCTAACCGTTTCAAATCCAGCGATTATGCGATTTCTTAAATCGTCCACAGTATCCACTGGTGTTACATACACTAAGGACTTAATATGTCCCCATAGGAAATAATCTAAACTGTTTAAATCGGGTGACCTAGGAGGCCATGGTTGTGGTCCTCCACGGCCTATCCACCTTTCAGGATACATTTCATTTAAATATTCACGTGCCAGAACACTGAAATGTGCTGGAGCGCCATCGTGCATATACCAATGTTGGTTTCTTAATAAAAGTGGTACTTCCTCAAGTAGAAGTGGCAATTCTTCTTGCAAGAACTGGCGATATGACTGACCATTAAGGCGAGCAGGTAAAAAGAAGATTAAACGAATATATGGTAAAAAATAAGTTAAAGAGTTTAACTACAACTACAGCAACCTATGAAGATATTCGATGGGGAATTCCTGACTTTTCAGGTGTGGAAACAATAATGTTGTTACCATAGACAGTTACAGCGGGATTGTATCCGAAATCAAAACGTCCCGACTGTACACTGGTTAACATTGTTGAATAAATTGCCAATCGCCCCCCTCCCCATTAAGCTTTCTTAACATTTTTCTTAACACACAATTATATTCTTTGACCTAAATCTCCCCAAAAATTACAACATTTTTGGAAAAAATGTTAATCGCCACCCCCCCCCCCCCCCCCCCGTTAATTTGTCAAATAAAGTTAGATTTTGTGACCCCAATAATCCCAAAAATGACACGTTTAACAATTTTGATAAAATTTCCAGCTGCTCTATTTTATCCCCCCCCCGTTAATTTTTTGACCATACACTAAGCAAAATTACATTTTATGACCTCAATAATCAAGAAATTGATATTTATCACTTTTGGAGAAATTTTCAGTCGTTCCCTTTTATCCCCCCTTCCCGATAACTTTTTTAACATCTGTTAGACAAAATTGTATTTTTTACATCTATAACACCGAAAATTACACATAAGTTAACGTTTTTGATAAAATTGCCAGTCGCTTCTTATTACCCCCCCTCCCCCATGTTAACTTTCTTAACATCTATTACACAAAATTAGATTTTCTGACCTTAATAACGCCGAAAATGTAATATTTTTGGAATAAATTGTCAATCGCTCTCTTTTTATCCACCGCTTTCCATTATTTTTTTTAACAACCGTTTATATTTTTTAACAACCGTTAGACAAGCTCAATAACCCCGAAAATCATAATTATCTTGGAAAAATTTCCAGCCGCTTCTCTTTATTTATACCCCCCCCCCCCCCACGTTAATTTTCTTAACATTTATTACACAAAATTAGATTTTCTAAAATTTTATAAAAGATGTGTTTATGTTTCAGAGTATTTTACGTAGTTTTAAGGTAATAGAACCGTATAACAATTTTACTCCCTTACAAAACTTTGAATCCCCATTTTACTCCCCTAGGGGTTGATTGATTAAAAACTGTGAAACACATTTGTTTTTTAGAGTACTTCTATAAAATTTCAAATTAATAGGACCGTATAATATTTTTTTCCATACAAAGTTTGAACCCCTATTTCACCCCCTTAGGAGTTGAATTTGGAAAAACCCTTCCTAAGTTCACGCCTACATTATATAAGAAACCTCTGTGCAAAATTTCAAGTTTCTACACGCAGCGGTGTGGGCTGTGCGTTGATATGTCATTCAGTCAGTCAGTCAGTAACTCAGTCAGTCAGTCAGTTTCTTCTTTTATATATAGAGATTAGGTTTATTTGCATCGGGGACAGGCAAAATATTAAAATTCAAGTTCACAAAAAAATACAATAATTTTTATTAATATACTATTTAATGTGTAAATTAAACAAAAAACTATTCTTAAAAACAGATCTTATTCCCTGCAAAAAAATATTTGACAAATTATAGGAACAAACAAAATTTTTATTTATAACATGTTTTTCGGCAGACTCTGTGTATAATATGCCTCCAAATAACAATTATTATCTTAATTAAGCATAGTTTTATTTCATAAAATTATCCTTTGCATTTTATATTCACGTAAATAAATAGAAAGCAATTGTTAGAAAATTTATCAATCTCTGTTTTAAATGAATTTATCCCTTTATTTACATTATTTTAAATCATATAGATACCCCAGATTAGATACTTTAAAATTTGTATTATAAGTAGAAGGCAAAGTATAGTGCCGAATAAAATTTATATAAAACCTCCTATAACTAACGTAACTCTAATTAGTCAAAGCACCATCATCTTTATAAGATCTCCCGAAAGTGGAAATAACAAGAATAGCACATTTGTCTTCTATTTATCGGCAATGTTGCCACGATTCTTGGAGGCCAGGTTAGCCGCAATCTAGATTGCTCATATATATTGGTGACCGACGACAGAGCCACCAGACGGTAGACACACCGGACTACGATGTATAGTTTTATACAGACTTGGCGTAAATTGGGCTCCGGCCAATTCCACCATTTTCTTGTTACTTGTAATATTTTATAGGCAATTATGAGTTTTAAGGTCAATGTCAAATTGGCCTCCGTCTGCCGGAGGCCAATGTGCCGCGGGGGCCAGTCTTACCGCGATTTTTACATGGAAAGCGTCACCTTGCTCGCTAGATATATATATATATATATATATATATATATATATATATATATATATATATATATATATATATATATATATATATATATATATATATATATATATATATTGATGCCTGTTAAGTTGTTACCTCCGGTGCACAGGCTGGGCGACCTGGCCTCCACCCTAACCAGTTGACTTTTTAACAGGAAAATTATCTATATATGCTTAGGGGGACTCCCTTAACAGGTCTATCAAGAGAGGGGAAAAGATTTTTAATTTTTAAAATTTTCATATATGACCGGATAAACTTAGATTGTTATTACATCCGTGATATATATAGCTTTGTGACACTGCTTAAACTTTGTTACCTCTAACAGTGTGGCCTGGTTTAGCAAAATGCTGCGCATATAAGAAAGTATTTATATATATATATATATATATATATATATATATATATATATATATATATATATATATATATATATATATATATATATATAGCTTTATCAGATTAAACTGACTTGGTGAAATATAAAAGATAGTGGGATTTCCGGTTCGCTTAGTTTATTCCGTTTAGAATCCTTTGCCCGTACGCGAATGAATCCGCCCAAACTTCTGAGGAAGGAGCTTGTCGACATTTAGTTTCTAAGGATCTGTCAGTTGGGGAAGAGGGGTAAAATAATTATTACATTTTATTCTCAATGAGATACTAATTTGTAATTTTAAAAATGTATGCAATTTTGATATTTTATCAATTCCGAAAGGGGTCAAATGGGGGTGGTTACTCTGATGTTGTTACTTTAATAGATTTTATTGTTAATTTGCTTACAAATATGATTTTATTTGTTGTGCCTGTAGCGAAAATAAATTCGGTCAAGTGCAAGTTATAATTGTGTGTGTAACTATTATTGTGATAAAACAATATTAAGAATATGCTTCAACTGTTGATAATTATTTCTAAAAGTTTTAGAAAATAATTACTTGTATTACTGTAAATTTGGAAGTTAAGTTATTAAGAACAGCTCTCGGTGCGCGAAATTCAAATTGGTACTGGACTATTAATCATTGTCCGCAATATATGATGGCGTACTTCAAAATTTTGTTTTTTTTTATAAGATTTATAATATTATATGAGTATCACAATGATATATACTGAATTTATGGTAATAACAGAATACTCAACTCAACTTTGTTTAAGTTTGAATTAATATTAATCGTTATTTCGAAAAATTCTAATCTGATAAAACACATAATAATATGTGCATTAAATTTGTCCTTTTCTGTAGAGAAACTAATTCACAATTTTTTACGTAAAGTTAATAGAAAGGGGGGAAAGGGCGGTCCTTTTAAACCTCTGGGAAGGAAGAACGCTTGAGGGGGAAAACTTAAGAACTTTTTGGTATAATCCTAAGAAGCTATTTCATGATATAAAATTTCTTCCCGGAGTTTTATCCATCACAAATCTGGCCTATATTGAGCATGAACTTAAGCGTACATAATATTAACTTTTCCCAAATTATTGATAAATTTGCTGCAGATAAACTTCGGAAAGTATTAGTTTTGTTTCCACAGAAATCACAAACCCGTCATATGGCATGTTTGAACTCAGATTTTCCAACCTCAAATATGTGAAAAAATTACGATTACGGAATTCTCTCCATGAAATAAAGATTGATCGGCGCCCGGTGATCATTGTTTTTAACCTATTTTAACATTCAGTTTGTGTATTTAAATTTAAATATAATAAACAGGAACAACTTTATGGCTGACCAGTGGCGAAACTAAGTATACGCGAAGATTATAAAATAACAGCGGGTTGTAGAAAGAAAATGTACTAATTGATGAAACTAAACGTGTTAAATTGAATACTGTTTAGTACTGTTATATTGCTAAACTGTATGTTGATACCTCCGAAATAGAGACTCAACATACGTTGTCACCTCATATATATCGTCGATACCTCCGGTTTCTTAGGTATCGCACTTCGATTTAAAGTTCGGCCCGGTCCGGAAAAAAGTCATGTCCCATCGTGAAAAAGTCAGATTTTGATATCACAGAGACAGATGATACATGACAGAGTGTATTATCAGAGAAAAATAAGATGGGTTTTCTCTGGTATTATTTTGTACTCCGTGTAAATTGAAGTTGGTTGGTATGGTAAAATGGAAAAATTAAAGTGAGTAGGCAAAACGAATGGAAAAATTACACAAACATAGAAGAAAATATACTTGGTAACATATATTTCTATGGTAAGTAGTTTTGCACGTAATTACAGATTCAGAGATTTGATTTTAACATTACATTTTTTGCAAGGAAACTATCATTTTATTTTTACCATATTTATGCAAATATATACCACACACCACGTGTTTTCACTATTTAGAATAAAATATCTATGAACAAGTCATTTTCCTGGGTTGCAAAGCATAGTTGTTTTAAAGATTGCTAAGTATAAACTTTTTTCATTTTATTATCTGCTCCATTTTCTTTTGTTACAGGTTACAGATAATTCACCAAAAAAACCTAGAAGATGTAATCTGAAGATCAAAACAATACACCTTTTCTGGACGTTGATGCTGAAATATTTTTAACTAGAAATTTTCTACTTTTACATAAATAAAATGTGTTCTGGGATTTTTCAAAATATAAGTGTACAATAATTACTTTATACCTTTATTCATTTTTATTTCCTAAAAAAATGTAACGTTTTGTTGAACTGGCTAGCTCTTCTTTTTAACAAGGAGTTACAAACTTGTTAAAACACAATGATTAACCAGAAGATTACCAGTATTAAGTCCTAAACATCTTTGGTGAAACCCCGTATTCAATTTTTTACTTCTCACATACGAATACAAATTGCGGTAACAATAATTTCTTCTGAAAATATTGTAGAATGCCTAATATGTGTTGCCTAAGAAATTTAGGCAAGACATATTAAGAATGACCTTCGCCTAACAGTACAACGTTGCCGCTTTTCGGAGGTAACAGCGTGCTACGTTTGTCTACAATAATGTACATATATACCAGAGGTATCAACGCACTAGGCGTGTCTCTTCGTCGAGCGACACTAGCGCCCGTGATCTACGCTTGAACTAACGGCGTTACGAAATAGAGACTCGGTGAACGTTGGCACCTCAGAACAAATTTTCGTTCGGTTCGTTTCGGTCGCAAACGCCCTCTAGATGATGGTGACAGTGGAAAATATGGCGATACGATGATACCTCCGAAACCGGAGGTATCGACGTTATATATGAGGTGACAACGTTTATTAAGTCCCTATTTCGGAGGCATCAACATACCGTCTATCAATATACAGGGTGTTCCTAAATGTCGTGCTGATAATAAAGAGGGTGATTCTACAAGCGATTTTAAGAGAAAAAGTTCATGTGACCATATGTCCTAAATCGTTTAAATTTTAAAATACAGGGTGTTAAAGTTTAACTTTTTTATTCGTTTTTGGCGTATACCTTGTACATTTTTTACGATATTTAATTTAAATTTGGTATACAGTCTACCATAATTAAGCTTTATGAAATGGTAATATTACATTTTGAGAAATTATACAGAGTACTCCTTTTTTTGGGACACGGTTCCTTTAGGCCCTCCCAACTTTTTATTGGAACGCCGCTGGTTATTTTTGCTTCTGGAATCGTATTTCGCATTTTATTTTGTAACTTTTTTATGTCTTGTAATTTTCTGATATTTTGCATTGTTTAGAAGATATTATACCTCACATCTTCTCCTCATTAATCCTCGCACTCAAAAAAAAATCAAGATTGCTATGGATACATTTTTATTAAGTGTTTTCTATTGTAATCTTGGACAGTACTATCATAAAGCTTAGTTATGGTAGACTGTGTACCAAATATTTAAATTAAACATACCTAACTAAGCTTTCTGAAATATTAATTATTCTAAAAATATATTATTAATAATACAAGTTAGTTAACTAATTACAATAATTGTTGAAAATGGCTCCCTCCTGCCATTAGGCACGCCTCAGATCTTCTTCTCATTGATCCCCGCACTCTTTCAAAAATACCAGGAGTGTTTCTAACCGTTTCAAATCCAGCGATTATGCGATTTCTTAAATCGTCCACAGTATCCACTGGTGTTACATACACTAAGGACTTAATATGTCCCCATAGGAAATAATCTAAACTGTTTAAATCGGGTGACCTAGGAGGCCATGGTTGTGGTCCTCCACGACCTATCCACCTTTCAGGATACATTTCATTTAAATATTCACGTGCCAGAACACTGAAATGTGCTGGAGCGCCATCGTGCATATACCAATGTTGGTTTCTTAATAAAAGTGGTACTTCCTCAAGTAGAAGTGGCAATTCTTCTTGCAAGAACTGGCGATATGACTGACCATTAAGGCGAGCAGGTAAAAAGAAGGGACCTATCAAATAATCTCCAATAATACCAGCCCATACGTTTAATGAAAACTGCTCTTGATAATGCGCTTCTACTATGGCGTGTGGATTTTCCTGAGCCCATAAATGATTGTTATGTAAATTAGTTATTTGATTTCTTGAAAAGTTAGCTTCATCTGTAAAAAGGATTTGACTTTCAAAATGGGGATTTACTGCGAGCCTTTGTAGGTACCATTGACAGAAATTAATCCGTAAAGGAAAATCACGGGGAAGCAGTGCTTGCACTCTTTGAAGATGGTATGGGTAAAGTTGCTGGTCCGACAAGATTCTCCAAACAATTTGATGACAAATATTTAAATTTATGGCAATCTTTCTAGTGCCGGTTTCTGGATGATTATCTATTTCATTTAATACAGCTTCCTTGATAGCTGGTGTTCTAACAGTACGAGGTCTTCCTGCGTTAGCTGTATCTTTTTGAAAATGCCCAGTTTCATGAAGGCGTCGATGAATATTCGAGAATGTTCTACTGTCAGGTATCACACGATTCGGATATCTTTCACCATAAATACGTCTGGCTTCAAAAGCGTTTCCATTGGCAAGGCCATAAATAAAGTGCATATCAGCCATTTCAGAATTCGTAAAATTCGGCATATTTATTAGGTAGATAAATTTCAATTCAAATCTGTAGCTTACACGTTAACTAATAATTATTGACTTACTTAGCATAAAATGACTTCTGTTGTAAATACGAAAGAATTGTACTGTCAAAGATGACAACAGAAAAAACTTAATAAAAATGTTTTCATAGCAATCTTGATTTTTTTTGACAGGGTGCGAGGGTTAATGAGAAGAAGATGAGGTATAATATCTTCTAAACAATGCAAAATATCAGAAAATTACAAGACATAAAAAAGTTACAAAATAAAATGCGAAATACGATTCCAGAAGCAAAAATAACCAGCGGCGTTCCAATAAAAAGTTGGGAGGGCCTAAAGGAACCGTGTCCCAAAAAAAGGAGTACTCTGTATAATATCTTAAAATGTAATATTACCATTTCATAAAGCTTAATTATGGTAGACTGTATACCAAATTTAAATTAAATATCGTAAAAAATGTACAAGGTATACGCCAAAAACGAATAAAAAAGTTAAACTTTAACACCCTGTATTTTAAAATTTAAACGATTTAGGACATATGGTCACATGAACTTTTTCTCTTAAAATCGCTTGTAGAATCACCCTCTTTATTATCAGCACGACATTTAGGAACACCCTGTATATATATATATATATATATATATATATATATATATATATATATATATATATATATATATATATATATATATATATATAAATATATAAAATAAATATTTTATATCGCATCCCAAACGGGACAAGTATATTTTTTCAGTTTTCGTTTGTCCCTGTATATACAGGGTCCTTCCACTCACCTCCCGTCTTCTGTAGCCCAGTTATTAATTAATTTAGGATTTTGATATTTTGGAGGTTTTACGTATATCTTAGGGCGCAGTTCATGAAAATATTTTTCATTATACAGGGTGTCCCAAAAACGCGTGACGTCATGAAGATGTATTTTTTAGACCGCATGACACATATTTTGTTTCTTAGGTCTCTCTCTCTCTCTCTCTCTCTCTCTCTCTCTCTCTCTCTCTATCTCTATCTCTAGCACTATCTCTATCTCTATCTCTATCTCTATCTCTATCTCTATCTCTATCTCTATCTCTATCTCTATCTCTATCTCTATCTCTATCTCGCTATCTCGCTATCTCGCTATCTATATCTCTCTATCTCTATCTCTCTATCTCGCTATCTATATCTCTCTATCTCGCTATCTATATCTCTCTATCTCTATCTATTTCTATCTCTCTATCTCTATCTCTATCTATCTATCTCTATCTTTCTATCTATCTCTATCTCTATCTCTATATATCCCTATCTCTATCTCTATATATCCCTAACTCTATCTCTATCTCTATCTCTATCTCTATCTCTATCTCTATCTCTATCTCTATCTCTATCTCTATCTCTATCTCTATCTCTATCTCTATCTCTATCTCTATCTCTATCTCCATCTCCATCTCCATCTCCATCTCCATCTCCATCTCCATCTCCATCTCCATCTCCATCTCCATCTCCATCTCCATCTCCATCTCCATCTCCATCTCCATCTCCATCTCCATCTCCATCTCCATCTCCATCTCCATCTCCGTCTCCGTCTCCGTCTCCATCTCCGTCTCTATCTCCATCTCCATCTCCATCTCCATCTCCATCTCCATCTCCATCTCCATCTCCATCTCCATCTCCATCTCCATCTCCATCTCCATCTCCATCTCCATCTCCATCTCCATCTCCATCTCCATCTCCATCTCCATCTCCATCTCCATCTCCATCTCCATCTCCATCTCCATCTCCATCTCCATCTCCATCTCCATCTCCATCCCCATCCCCATCCCCATCTCCATCTCCATCTCCATCCTCATCTCCATCTCCATCTCCATCCCATCTCCATCTCCATCTCCATCTCCATCTCCATCTCCATCTCCATCTCCATCTCCATCTCCATCTCCATCTCCATCTCCATCTCCATCTCCATCTCCATCTCCATCTCCATCTCCATCTCCATCTCCATCTCCATCTCCATCTCCATCTCTATCTCTATCTCTATCTCTATCTCTATCTGTATCTCTATCTCCATCTCTATCTCTATCTCTATCTCTATCTCTATCTTAATCTCTATCTCTATCTCTATCTCTATTCTCTATCTCTATCTCTATCTCTATCTCTATCTCTATCTCTATCTCTATCTCTATCTCTATCTTAATCTCTATCTCTGTCTCTATCTCTATCTCTATCACTATCACTATCTCTATCTCTATCTCTATCTATATCTCTATCTCTATCTCTATCTCTATCTCTATCTCTATCTCTATCTCTATCTCTATCTCTATCTCTATCTCTATCTCTCTCTATCTCTATCTCTATCTCTCTCTATCTCTCTCTATCTCTCTCTATCTCTCTCTATCTATCTTATCTCTCTCTATCTCTCTCGATCTCTCTCTATCTCTATCTCTCTCTCTCTCTATCTCTATCTCTCTCTCTCACTCTCTATCTCTCTCTCTATCTCTCTCTCTCTCTTAAATCCTTTTGTACGTATAATCCCTGACATATTTGAACTAAACGGGTCAACAAAAAAATCGGCAAAAGCGATTTTTACCCGACTTTTCAAACTGCTATAATTTTTTAAAAACTTAACTTTTTTGAGAGCGGTTTTCGTATATTGATAGCTCGTCTTTCCCAAATTAAGCATCAAGAAGTGATTTTGCAATGGAAGTGGCATTTTGATGCTATACAGGGTAATTAATAAGGTAATGCAAAACTACTAAAAGTTTAGGTGTGTGCCATATTGCCAATAATTTTTTTTTGGTCGTTCCGACATAGAACCTTAGTAAGCTGGTATCACAGGCAATATAATAATAATAATAATAATAATAATAATAATAATAATAATAATAATAATAATAATAATAATAATTAATAATAATAATAATAATAATAATAATAATAATAATAATAATAATAATAATAATAATAATAATAATAATAATAATAATAATAATAATAATAATAATAATAATAATAATAATAATAATAATAATAATAATAATAATAATAATAATAATAATAATAATCTTTATTGGTCCTTAGCTACAAAAGGTAGATAGACAAGTCATATATAACTTTGTATAAATAAAATTGTACATACATATTGTATATATATTTTTAAGTATTTAAAATACTGTACACTTACAAACATTACTAACCGATACAAACATTTCCGTCACATACTCGTGACATCCAAAGAATTGCAAAATGAGGTGTATTCCTTTATGGAATAAAAGCAATTCGTATTTAAAAATCTTTTTAGTTGCTTTTTAAACTGATTAAAAGAATCTGCCTTTCTTATTGATGCAGGCAATACATTATAAAAAGAGCAACCAGCAAAAACCGGAGATTTTTTATAAAAGCTATGGCTATGCTTTTTTAAGTGAAATATTGACATGTTTCTGGTGTGGTAATTATGTACTTGAGAATTAAGTAAATATGAATTTTTGTTTTTATAAACATAAGTTAGCAGTTTAAAGAGGTAAATTGAAGGAAAAGTCAAAATATTATTATTCTTAAACGTGTCTCTACATGAGGTTCTGTATGGAACATCAAAAATCAATCTGATTATGCGCTTTTGTGCCATAAACAAGCGCTCCCATTGACCTGATTGTCCCCACACCACCACATTATATGACAACAAAGAGAACACCATTGCATAATATGCATTTAGCAGTGCAACTGTATTTAGTTTATTTTTTAAGTTGTAGATCGCATAATAAGCTTTATTACGTTTTAAGCATAATGAATTAACGTGTTCGCCGAAGCTAAGTTTTTCGTCAACAACTACTCCCAGAAATGAGGTTGATTTTTGTGTGTTTATTAAGGAATTGTTGATTTGAAATCTGAAATTACTTCCTGGCCGGTGAGCATTATGACTCTCTATGAAGACTGTTTTGTCGTAATTTATTATAAGCCTATTTGAAAAACACCACTCACCGAAAAAGCGCAAGACTGCCTGTACTTTCAGTTCCACCTCAGAGAGCGATTTACCCGATACTACGATGGAAGCGTCATCCGCGTACATGAGTGGTTCACCGTATTCGGAAATATGACTCGGTAGATCATTCACGTACAACAAGAATAGTAAGGGCCCCAGCAGTGGGACTCCGCGATGTCGTAGAATTCTATTTGTAGAAACAAAGCGATCGTTTCGTACTCCGCGTAGGTTTCGAAGTCGATTATGTGGCAGCCATATTGTCGTCTTGAAACGAAAGCGACATCGCTAACGCTGCAGTGGGACTCCACGATGTCATAGAATTCTATTTGTAGAAACGGAACGATCGTTTCGTACTCTGCGTATGGTTCGAAGTCGATTATGTGACAGCCATCTTGTCGTCTTGAAACGACATCGCCAATGCTGTAGTTATCGGTTTTGTGAGGTTATGGATCAAGTTGTTTACATGTTTTTGGATCAGAGCACTGCCGGTTCGGTGTTCGGTGAACGAAGGCTTTAGAGGTCATATGTTTGAACTATTGCTTTTTCTGTTTAAGATTATTCCTAATAAGTCTGAGTCTCAAAATTTTGTGCATTTTCACTCTGGCATTAGGTATAACCACAAATTGTCCTAAGTGCAGAGCTTATAAAAAATAAAAAGGACCAGTGAAAGCTCCTTACTTTGCTTTTATGCACTTTGCTTATAATTTGGATACAAATTACTCAGTTGAAAATTTTGCGATCGAAATACATACATTTTTTACTAAATAGTTTTAAATTAGCAACAAACAAAAAGTATCTTTGTAGTAAAATGCGCGTAAGAAGTGAACACTGGCTTTATTTGATCAACTTCGCTGAATCTCATCCAGAAATAAAAATATCCAAATAAATAGCCAAGGATGCTAGAACTAGTAACGCCGTAAAAGTGGGTCCTCACGGGCGGAGGAAGCGGTACAGCGGAGAGGCGCTTCGTTATATGATTAGTTGAATTCTGCCATGTTTAACAAACGAAGTTCCTGTCCGCTGTTCCGCTTCTTCTGCCCGTGAGGTGAGGACCTTCTTTAAGTTACAACACCGCAACGTCACCAGTCGACAGCGGCAGTAAGTTCTCGGCTGATGACGTTGCGACTTGCGTTGCGGTGTTTAACTTCAGCGGCGTACCCAGGGGGGGGGGGGCAGTTCCCCCTACACTAACATCCTAGACACACAAAAATTAAAAAAGTGCACTAATAATTGAAAAAATCCACCAAATCGCGTGATCCCTGAAACACTCCTACAAACTACTACTGAGACAAAATCCTGGGTGCGCCCCTGTTTAACTTACTTAGGTAGCTGTGTTATTGTATAAGCTATACTTAGGTGTTACTAGTTCTAGAAGGGCTTTGGATGGCACATGGAAAAAATGAAAAAATTGAACTTAGGTAAAGGGTAAAATACTTTTGAACATGAACCTTGAACATTAAATATAACCAAACTTTTCTTTCTATCCAAAACTTCTAGTTATAAAATTTAAAATCCCTAGAATTTTCGCAAATGTTTTTAGCTCCGATAGTTATCCCTTTGGCGAGTTCCGAAGATACCCGATCGTTAGTCTACAATTAAATAGAGTTGCAAATTTTCTTTAGTAGAAAACGCGAATAGATTTCTATAGTAGAAAGCAATAGTAGTTTTCTATAACGACGCAGAGTCCCACTGCAGGACATAGCTAGATATAAAAGGGAATGTTTTTTTTTTATTATATTTTCTGATACTATTGTTTATAATTCTTTTGTTATTTATGTTGTGAGTTATTAAGTATTTTATAATCTCCTTTAGACTCAGTGTGTCCTCAATTTTAAGCTATTAAATGGGATTTTTTTGCAGTTTTAGATGGTTAATTTCAAATCTGAAAAGTATCTAAGAGATTATAATTTTATTAATTTATTGTCGTATTTAAATTCAGCGTCATAAAACATTTTCAGGTATACCTATACTCAAAATTACCAAAAGCATTATAATTCTAATTTCGGAAAAAATGTAATATTTTTAACTTAATCTAGCGCAAAAATCAAGAATAAAGGCCATTTTCGATTAATATTCGCTACGCTTCTGGCACTGGGCGTTTCGAAAAAATACTATTTTTACCCTAATAACTTACTAACCAAATCAACTTATAATTTTACTTCCAATTGTAGCTGCATTATTCCATATTTATATCGAATATCAGTCTTGTAAAAGCAACTATGCTGCTCCTTTTCGCCTTAAAAATAAAAATCGCTATAGTGAAAAATCACCGTTAAAAATAACGGCTATTCTTAAATCACCATCTCTGTTCTAACAGATATCGAAAAATCACTATATCTCCCAACTCTACTATGCTTTTGAACATAAATATAACCAAACTTCTTCTTCTGTCCAAAACTTCTAGTTATAAAATTAAAAATCCCTAGAATTTCCGCAATGTTTTTAGCTCAGACAGTTACCCTTTGGCGAGTTCCGAAGATACCCGATCATTGTCTACAACTAAACAGAGTTGCACATTTGACGATAGTAGAAAACGCTAATAGATTTCTATAGTAGAAAGCTATAGTAGATTACTATAACGACGCAGAGTCCCACTGCAGGACGCTTCCCTGAGGTGTGCCTAAATTTTTATCATAAACATCTGATTGTGAATAGTCGATTTTAACCACCAACTTTCTATCTTTTAGAGAGGAGATCAGCCATTTATTAATTACCCCACGAACACCCAAAGAATTCAGTTTCGACTCCATAAATCCTGATTCAAGAGTATCAAACGCCCGACTCAAATCAAAGAAAATTGTGACAACAGGTTCATTTTTATCCATTTTATCGTAAATGTATTGAATATAGTTAATGGTGGCTGTCTCTGTGGAGCAGTTTTGTCGGAAACCGTGTTGACAGTGAGTTAGTAATTTAAATTTATTTAAAAAGTTATTTATTTTAGGATAAACTATCTTTTCCAGAATTTTAGAAAATATGCTCAAAATGGAGATGGCCTATAGTTTTCCATATTTGTGACGTTTCCCTTTTTAAATACTGGGATAATACTTGCAAGTTTCAAAATATTAGGAAACTGTCCCAACTGCACGGATTTATTTATTATTGTTGCTAATGGAGCTGAAATTTCCCCGATACAACCCTTTATTACTTTCACTGGTATTTTGTCAAAGCCACTGGATTTTTTATTGGATAACTTAGTTATAACATCTTTTACGTCATTTTCAGTTACTGGTGAGAAAAACATCGAGTTATGGTTGTATTTGTTCACGCTACATTCTGTTAACTATACAGGGTGATTGATGGTGAGTGGCCTATTAGAAGTTCTGGCGAACTAGTCAACGGATCACTTTGAAAATTTGGTAGTTTACATAAGTGGACATGACCTTTCTTTTAAAATTATTTTTGGCCTTGCGGTGTTGCCGCTTCTACTGAAAAGTATTAGCACCTATGATAATTTAAATGGAACACCCGGTATATTATATTTTTTTTAGAATCCCTGTTGGTTTGTTAATAAGTTTCGTTAACATATTCCTATGTCTATCTAGTATCGTTGTCGAGATAATAATTATTTTCTTCTTTTTTTCTCGGAAAACATGGTAGTCAATAAGGGCTGATATTTTTGAACTCATGACAGATAGGACACTAGAATTTGGTGGAGAGCTAGGTAATACCACGAGGCTATTCACTCGGTGTCCAAATCGTAGTTATATTTGTACAGGGTGTTTCAAAAATAAACATATTTTGATGGTTTGGAAAAATGATTAAAAGTACATTTTTTTAAATGGAACACCCTGTATTTTAACCGCGGTCCTAAAAGCTCTGTAAATTTCCTATCTTTCAATATATCATGTCCCTATACCTATCTCGAATAGTTTTTGACTTATTAGCATTTATTTGGACAATTTAACTATTACAGATAACATTCACGAGTTTTTAGGAAAATTTGAAAAGTAGCCTTTGGAAACTGTTGTTTTTAAATGGATGACACTTTTCTATTATTTATTCCGTTTCGTTGTCAGTTGGTTGCCGTACTTGAAAATTCTAATTTAAGGTTTTAAGAGAAATGGAAGAAAACAATAATTATTCAAATACAGTACTTATGAAGTTATTTGTTTTACATGGTCAGTGTGATAAGATCATTAGTCGTACTTGTAGAAAATTCAATGAAATGTATCCAAATTTGCCATCAATGAACAATAAGAAATTTAGACAAATTTTAAACAATTAGTAAATTCTTAAATGCTTAAAATTACTTAATCATATTTAAGTTGTAGTGTACATAATAATATTTTTTTGACTTCTAACAAAATTACCAAGAAAAAAGTAAAAAACATTTAATTAGTTTTTAATAAATGTTCAAAACGTTGGCCGTTGACATCTAAGCATTTTAAAATTCGCTTGTTTACACCATGTCCAGTAGCAAGTCTAAGTTCACCAGCATCCAAATTTTGAAATGCCCGATTCACCCGATCTTCTAACTCTTCCCTTGAATTTACCGGTGTCTTGTAAATAATATTCTTGAGAGTGCCCCAAAGGTAAAAATCCAGAGGTGTTAAATCTGGGGACCTTGCAGGCCAATTCCAAGGTCCCAAACGCCTGAACCAACGATCTTCAAACATTCTCTGTATTTCCGCACTAACTTCGTCAGTGCAGTGAGCGGGAGCCCCGTCCAATTGGTACCAGCAGCTGCGATACTGGGCGAGAGGAAGGTTGTCCACGAAATTTTCGACAAATGTAGTTAAAATTTCTAAGTATTTTCTGGAAGTTAAATTTTCATCATATATCAAATATTGAATTTTGTTGTCCATCATTACACAAAAAACATTAAATCGAAAATTTTCTTGAAATCCAGTATCTCTCGTTACATGAGGATTTTCCTTCGCCCAATAATGAATATTTTTCCTATTAAAAATTCCTTCGCGAGAAAATTTTGATTCATCAGTCCAAATGATTTTCCTTAAAAATTGTGGATCTTCCTGAATATGAACTAACAAGTTTTCGCAAAATAAAACTCTTTGTGGACAGTCCTCAGGCTTAAGACATTGAACTTTGGTATACTTATAATCATGCATATTATGTTTAGCCAATATTTTTTGCACGCAGAAATAGGTTAAGCCCAAATCTTCTTTGGCACATCTTATTGAAGCCTGCGGATAGGCATGAAAATAAGCCAAAACGTTAATTTCGTTGTCCTCACTAGATGTTACAGGTCTGGGTAAATTTCTGGGAACTTTCAAGGAAGAACCAAAATTTTTGAAATTGCTTTGAATTCGTCTAAATTTCTTATTGTTCATTGATGGCAAATTTGGATACATTTCATTGAATTTTCTACAAGTACGACTAATGATCTTATCACACTGACCATGTAAAACAAATAAATTCATAAGTACTGTATTTGAATAATTATTGTTTTCTTCCATTTCTCTTAAAACCTTAAATTAGAATTTTCAAGTACGGCAACCAACTGACAACGAAACGGAATAAATAATAGAAAAGTGTCATCCATTTAAAAACAACAGTTTCCAAAGGCTACTTTTCAAATTTTCCTAAAAACTCGTGAATGTTATCTGTAATAGTTAAATTGTCCAAATAAATGCTAATAAGTCAAAAACTCTTCGAGATAGGTATAGGGACATGATATATTGAAAGATAGGAAATTTACAGAGCTTTTAGGACCGCGGTTAAAATACAGGGTGTTCCATTTAAAAAAATGTACTTTTAATCATTTTTCCAAACCATCAAAATATGTTTATTTTTGAAACACCCTGTACAAATATAACTACGATTTGGACACCGAGTGAATAGCCTCGTGGTATTACCTAGCTCTCCACCAAATTCTAGTGTCCTATCTGTCATGAGTTCAAAAATATCAGCCCTTATTGACTACCATGTTTTCCGAGAAAAAAAGAAGAAAATAATTATTATCTCGACAACGATACTAGATAGACATAGGAATATGTTAACGAAACTTATTAACAAACCAACAGGGATTCTAAAAAAAATATAATATACCGGGTGTTCCATTTAAATTATCATAGGTGCTAATACTTTTCAGTAGAAGCGGCAACACCGCAAGGCCAAAAATAATTTTAAAAGAAAGGTCATGTCCACTTATGTAAACTACCAAATTTTCAAAGTGATCCGTTGACTAGTTCGCCAGAACTTCTAATAGGCCACTCACCATCAATCACCCTGTATATTGCCTGTGCTGGTATCAATATCTCCAGACGTATTCGCCGGAATTTCGATTAATGGGCTCTGGCGAAAAATACAGGAGAAAACAAAAAAGCATACAAATGTTGGTAGCGTCGTGTTTAAAACGCTGTAGCTGGAAAATGGATTAATAGACTTTGTCGGGCTTTTTGGGAATTGAAAGCCCTTTTTGTGTAGAGTTTTACCTAATAAACTGTTTTTTGTTCAATGGCAAAATGTTTGCGTTGTATAGGGGTGAACTAAAAAATAAATTAAAAGTGTTGTTGAAAGTAAGTTTTCTTCTAATTTGTGCAAACTGAGCACTATGCGTTTTTTTTTCTTCCAGAACTAGGGCGTTTTGCTCAAATTTCGATTAGTTATACAGTCCAGAAACCATCTAAACAAATGCGAAACTTTTTTTATTTTTGGATTTACAAAAAAGGTAATCCCTCATAAAAAGTTCTACATCGTGAGAAAATAGCATAGCCATTCAAACATTTGATCTAAGACATACAGGGTGACTCAAAAATGTAAAAGTCCTAATCCATGAGAAGCTAAAGACACAAAATCGTTATTTAAGGGTAAACTGCCACTGCAAATGTACTAGTGCTAACTTTTAATGTTAGTGAATTAGGTTTGGAATATACAGGAGGTCCCAAATATAAAAATAATTTTTTATTATCGACTTTACAAAAAGTACCTATATCTTTATAAAAAGTTCTACATTGTGAAAAAAAGACATGATGAATCAAAAATTTGATCTAGGAGATATAGGGTGGCTAAAAAATTTAAAACTTTGAAATGGCCTTACAACAAGGGTAAGCTAAATTTCAATTCAACCACTATGGTTTTTGTACAAGGTTACTAATTAAGTTATAAGTAAGCACTTAAACTTAAACAGGGTGATTAAAGGTTTATTGTTAATTAACATAATTTTAATAAGAAATTAAAGGTTTATTTTTATTTAACATAATTTTAATAACAAATGAAATATTAGGGTAAAAATCATATTGAACATGACTAAATAAGTAAATAAATGTAAACCTTCACGCAACCTCCGTCCTTTTCCATACAGTTTATCTTTAAATTAAGATTTGGTGTCTCTTTAACTTTACGTAAATTGAGACTTTCAGCTTTTTAAGCCACTCTGTATTGTCCTATATCATGTTTTTGAATAATTATGCTCTTTTTTCACAATGTTGACTTTTTATGAAGATACCTTTTTTGTAAAGTCAATAATTAAAAATTTATTTTATTTTTGGGACCTCTTGTATGTTCCAAACCTAATTCACTAACATAAAAGTTACCTCTACTATATTTATAGTGGCAATTTACCTTTAAATAACGTTTTGTGTCTTTTTAGCTTCACGTGGATTAGGACTTTGACATTTTTGAGCCACCCTGTATGTCTTAAATCAAATTTTTGAATTGCAATGTCATTTTCTCACGATGCCGAACTTTTTATAAAGAATAACTTTTTTCCGTAAAGTCAAAAATAAAATGTTTCCGATTTGTTAAGACGGTTTCTGGACACGTGTATAACTAACCGAGAGGTGGACAAAACGCCCTCGTTTTGGAAGAAAACAAACACATACTGCTCAATTTTCACAAATTAAAAAAAAACATTTTTAACAATGGTTTTCATTTACTTTTTAGTTCACCCCTATACAACGCAAACATTTTGACCTTGAAAAAAAAACCCGTTTTTTAGATAAAACGCCACACGAAAGGGCTTTCAATACCTAAAAAGCCCGACAAAGTCTATCAATCCGTTTTCGAGCTGCAGCGTTTTAAAAAATACGCTACCAAAATTTGTGTGCTTTTTTTGTTGCCTACTGTATTTTCCGTCAAACACGAAATTTCGGCGAACACGTCTGGAAATATTGATATCGGCTTACTAACGTGCTGTGTAGGAATGACCAAAAAAAAATTATTGGCAATATGGTACACACCTAAACTTTTAGCAGTTTTACATTACCTTGTTAATCACCCTGTATAGCATGAAAGTGTCTTTTTCATTGCCAAATTACTACTTGATACTTAATCTGGGCAAGAAAAGCTATCGGTATCCGAAAACCGCTCTCAAAAAAGTTAAGTTTTTAAAAAGTTACAGCAGTTGGAAAAGTCGAGTTAAAATCGCTTTTGCCGATTTTTTTGTTGACCAGTTTACTTTACTTTCAAATTTCTATATTATCTTAATATGTCACGTTGTCCCTGTCATTACATGTGTATACAATACAACATGCAATATACTACACATGAACATATATGTATGTTCAAAAGTTTACGTGGGCTTGTTGCGTGAGCGTCCCTACCCACGAATAGTCCAGTGGAACTGAGAATTGATGTTGCCTCTAGGGGAGTCCAGAATGACTGCAGAATGATTATGTAACCAATTGTTCCAGGAGTCCCTTCAAGGTGTAAGAGAATTGCGTTGCATAGCTTAAAATTGCTTTGTTTTCTATTCTTTTAGTTAATTAAGTTATTTCTGGTTTGTTTTAAGTGGAAAAATGGGGAAAAACCACCTAGATTTAAATAAAGAACTAACTTTTTCCTATTCCCTCTGGATCAGGTTTTATACCACTGACATAATTTACATCTTGCCGAAAGCAAAGGCTGAGTCACTTATTTCCGTTGGCGCGTGGCGCCTGATTGGTTATCTGCCACGCGACAGGATGCCGGCCGTCCCAGCCAATCCGGGCACCACAACCTCCAGACTGTTACGTAGAAAGTGTATACAACAAACGGATATATCCCCAAATATTTTGTATTATAAAATGTGTGGGCTTCGTATAATCGGAAATGTATCAAAGAGCATCCTAAAGACATTTAAAACATATGCAAAAATCGATAGAACGTTAAAAAATGCCGTGGCAACGCTGCAGGCTTCTTAAAAGTGGGGAGTTATATACGGTATATACTTTTGGGCTTCCTAATAACCGTACATTTTAGCGGGACTCGTAACAACTAAGATATCTAAAAAGAAATGCATCTCATATAAACCTATTATACTAACACAGGTAAACATTTTATTTAACGTTAAAACATAAATTCCTTGAATATACAGCCGTAGTCGCAATTTTAGAGTGGGCTGCCCCTCACCTGTAGTATGTGCTGGGCTTCGTATCATGCATTGGGTATATATATATATATATATATATATATATATATATATATATATATATAGGGTGTTATGGAAATCATTTAATATATTGGAATGGGTAACTCCTGATATTAATTGAGATTGAATAAAAATATTCATAAATGGCGCTTTATGATAAAAAAAGGTAGATATCGGCCCTCGAAAAAAAAATTTTTTGTGACTGCGCGCCACTGTTCATAAATACATGGCCATATAAAAAACAAGGAGAAACGTCAGTTACAGAAAAAATACCTTTGTTTTAACATGAGACGTTGTCAAATCTCTCTAGAATATTCTTATGTAACTAATAATAATAATTTTGTTATCTTTAAAGTAAGAAATCATACTAACTCTTTTAAAACATTCAATGTCAAAAAGTTAAACTACTACAACACAAAAAAATCCAAAAAACAGCTGTTCAAACCTATGAGTACCTATACAAAAAAAAATAGTTCAAAATTAGCTTAAAACAAAAAAAATTCTAATACTTACGCATGTACTTTTTTTTATTTACCTATTGTTAATCATATTTAACAGAATATTTGGCTTTTATTAAAAGGTTTATTTATAATCGTCCTTAATTTCTAAGCGAAATTTCTCGCAACTTAAATTATGTACCTAATTACAAACTTTACGTTCATAAACCTCTTCCACTGTTGAAATAGTCATTCGAATCTTCATCTGTCTAATAATTTTACAATACCATTTTATTTTCTTTGATTTGAAATTTCGCAGGAAACTTTCTTTTTCACTAAATACCTAATAAAGTTAATATACTGTTTACTACACCTAACAGCCAACGAAATGGTAGTTTTCTTCAACTGTTCTGTCAACACTATACGCGCGTAGGATATATTTTTGATAATAACGGCACTGGTGAAGAGCTAGACACTTTTTTTTACTAAATAATAAAGAATTATAGATAAAACTTTATATAAATCCAAAACATCCTTTCCTCGACAAATAACGCTGAGTCATTGTGTCATTTTTTCTACCTATAAAAGCCGCGTGGGACATCTCGCGGTGAAAAATACAAGCTACCAAAGGTCGTGTCGACGTCGTTCTTGGCGGCGTTTTTGAAATTCTGGGAGTAATTTAGGTAGTGTTTTTATTTAATATTGTGAATAAATATATAAAATGTCTAAAATCACATTATAAGGACACAGAAGGTCAGATTCCATTTATGCAAAGATTTTCTGAATAATAAATACATCTTAAAGAAGAATTTTAAATTCGTAGTACCTAGTTATCACTCAGATCACTGTTTTGGCATCCCTGCTTGACGAAGGTCAAATGTCAAATCGGCCAGGCAGTATGGCGGCCTTGTTTAGTTTTTTTCTGTCGTTCTCGAGATTTTTATAGCATTTTGAGGTCTTTGTGTGATCAAAAAACATTAGAGTGTGTAAAAACATTAATTATTGAACAACGCCCAAGTGCATAGTGCATATTTGTTTTAAGAGGGACAAAAATACGGGAGAAAATGTTACATTTCACCGGTAAGTAAAACACTGTAATTACATTGTGCAAGCATATTCACAGGTATTATTGCTTAAAATCAAAGATTAAACATGTTAAAATAGACTTAATACCACCATTTATCTCACAAGCTGGTTGCAGGCTTGCTTAGATAATGGAGTATTACATATTGGACCTTCTTTAATCAGTGCGTAGGTGATGTCTTCGATATCGACATTCTTGAGATAAAATGTAGTCTAATAACCAGAAATATTTCATCTGAGTATAAAACTAACTTCAAATAAAGTTTATTTCATCTATAAATTATAAATAATTTGTTCAGGTTATTATTCTCTTTTCCTTAAAACTTTCCTTAAACTAATTATTTAATGATGGGTATATGATTGTTGTAGGAATGCAATGTAAGAATTAGTATGTTTTACATTGTAGTAGTACTTTTTCTTTTATGTACAGAGTACCAAGGAGTCCCTACAAGAAGAGTCAGTGACTTTTAGCCATTAAAAGGAACCCAGATGAGGCATATTAGACAGGAGCACGGTGTGTTCGGAACATTTTTTGCCTGAAGACTTTGTCTCCTGGAGGCGTCTCAGGAGGCTTAATTTTGGAGCTGTTCCATCTCAAAATTTACCAGTAACCTTTCTGAGAAAAGGAATGTATCAACTTGATGATGCTGTCATCAGAGAATGTTTTTAGCTGTGAAATGGGTAAACTAAAATACTTTTATTTTTCGTTTGTATTATGAGCAGTTTCTTCATGATTACATAAATCATATTTTACAGTTTTTTTTAATTTATGATAATTCCAATTTGATTAGCATAACTATGTTTTAACAGTTTCTATAAAATAAGTTTGATTCAACTTACTTCCATACTCATTTAGAAATTTTTGTCTTTTTGTTTTTTTAATTCTGCACCACTTACTAATTATTTAGAAAAATAACTCAGTTTAAATAAAACCAAAAGAAATTTTTTAAGCCTCACTTTGTATCTCACAAACTTGTAGTTACTGGACACTCTAAAATATACACTCCCCGACAATAAATTCCGGACAAAGATAATTTTAGTCAGGTTGATAGCACTGTAAGTTTTAAATTGCTTTTCGATTTTGGTGAAGTTTTTACCAAACTGTATACTTGTGTTTCAGAATGTTAGCCTGAATTTTAGTTCTCCAAAAATACTGTTGGCTTGATCATTACACAGGGAGAAACCAAAGGTACTTTTTTACCCTTAATTTCTTAACGCCCTGTGGAAAAATTGAGCCATAAAATTTAGCTTCATTATGTTGTGTTTTGAAGTGTGACCTTTTCTTAACACAATGTTTTTTGGTTCACGTCATTATCTGCTTTTCAAGAGAAGATACCAATTTTTAAAGAAAGTGTTGCAGTTTTTCAATTTTATTAACAATTTATAACGTTACATTATCTTATCCACTAGCCTTTGATCGCATAGTAATGTTAAGAGCATTGTTTACCCAAGTGTCACTATACTGTCATTGCAGAATACACTCTTTAAAATGATTCGTTTAAAAAAATGAGACCAGAAGATGTTGCACAAGCTGTTGAATTAAATGATCATGGCCGCAATTATATAACATTTTTAACAGACCATGAATATACATGAATTTGATAATATTTTTGATAAATAATGAGAACATTACTTGACTTATCTACATAAACCTTTTTTATCTATTGCAGTTCCCTCAACAATTAAAGAAACTGACAGTATTGAGATGCTTATTCAGCAAGGCTTGTCATCAGCTGCAGATCAATCTCCACATTGTTAGTCTGAAGTGTCAACCAAGTAGTAGCAGTCTAGGAAATACTTCAGATATCCAACTTAAATATGCTTTAATATCAAGGTAAGAGTTATTTTACACTAATTATAGTACATTCCAGGGAGAGTGATTGTAGACAATAACAGTTCGCTTTCATTAATTAAATTAAGGGAGGTGTCTAATTTATTGACCAAAATAAAAATCAATTGACCAGAGGTATAGATTAATCCAACCAATCCCAAACTTTGTAAAATTATTGTACGTCCCAAGCTTTACCATCCACCATAATTTCAAGTCAATGGCCCTTAAAATAGGGGTACTTTGCTCTTGACATTTTTCATAAAAACTTATTGACTGGGGGGTCAATCAAACACAATCTTTACCAAACTTGGCAACGTGATTGTATGCACCAACCCTTAACTTCAAGCATGATTTGATGGCATTAGCCCCTAAAATAAGTGACCTTTGCTCTTGAAAGTTTTCAAATAAGCCTATTGACCGGGGTCTACACCCAGTAACTAGGTTTTTTGAAAAATGCCAAGAGCAAAGTCCATAGACTTGATATTGTGGTGGGTTGTCACAAATAATAATTTTACAACGTTTGGTAAAGATCGGATCAATCTGACATGCTACAAAGAAAAGGCACCTTTCTTAAGTATTCTTAAAGTTTTTTTTATAAATTTCTAGAAACCCTTTTTTATTTTCTAATTAAATCTGAATGATCTTAATTGTTGCTTGAAGCATTGATTGTATTATTGTTTTTTTTTAGTTGTGAAATAACGACGCCATTCAGTATCCTAGGATCTTCAACATCTGACTTCTTCAAACTATTCCCCAGTACCAGAAAAGATAATGGATTGGAGTATGGGGGGCTGACCCCGCTTTTATTTGCCACAGAAAATATCTTATGAAGTTGGCCCCAAATGAAAATGTTTTAAAAAAATTAATGGAGTTCTGAGATTCCTGTGAATAGTTCTAGAGATCTTTTTCATTTTTATTAATATTTCTGTTAAAATAAAAGTAAAAACCCTGTTTTAAAAATGGGGGGCTAACTTCACGCAGCCCCCCATCATTGCAAAAATAAGTTTCGCCACAGTGCTTAATAGTTCTAAAGGAGTTCTACAGTTCTTTATGATTTTCGAGGCCAGATCTCTTACCAAAAAATTTCTAATACATGTTTTGTACTTTTTGGGAAGGAAAAAATTCAACAACAAAATGCAGAACTGTTGAACTATGGCAGCACTAACGGGAACTCATGAGTTTTAAACCAGAGCTCTTGTTAAAAAAATTTTCATAGGGGCCAAATTGTAAACTTTACACTTTATTAACAGTCAAAAATTTAAGTTGTAAAAAAATACCATTGTAATTCCACAGAACTGTAGAACTATTGCAGCACTAACGGGAACCAGAACTTGATACTATAAACGTATTTGATTATTGCAACAGTACCTAAATGTTACAATTTCACGTGTTGTTAGAACTGACTAAATAGATGGATACAACTTAAATTCTTGACTGTTAAAAAAGTTTGAAGTTGACCCCCCATGACATATTTTTTAACAAGAGTTCTGGTTTAAAACTTATGAGTTCCCGTTAGTGCTGCAACAGTTCTGTAGAATTGGAATGGTATTTAGTTGCTTACAAATTAAATTTTTGACTGTTAAGAAAGTGTGAAGTTGGCCCCCATGAAATATTTTTTAACAAGAGTTCTGTTTAAAAGTCATGAGTTCCCGTTAGTGCTGCAACAGTTCTACAGTTCTGTTGAATTAGAATGGTATTTTTTTATTTACACCCTATATTTTTGATTGTTAAAAAAGTGTGAAGTTGACCCCCCATTACATATTGTTTAACAAGAGTTCTGGTTTAAAACTCATGAGTTACCGTTAGTGCTGCCATAGTTCTACAGTTCTGCATAAAGATAATGACATTTTGTTGTTAAATTTTTTCCTTCTCAAAAAGCACAAAACATGTATTAGAATTTTTTTGGTAAGAGTTCTGACCTGGAAAATCATAAAGAACTGTATAACTCCTTTATAACTATTAAGCACTGTGGCGAAAGTTTTGCTTTTGCAACCATGGGGGGCTGCATAAAGTTAGCCCCCCATTTTTAAAATAGTGTTTTTACTTTGATTTTAACGGAGCTATTAATAAAAATAAAAAGAACTCTAGAACTCTTCATAAGAAACTCAGAACTCCATTAATTTTCAATAAATTTTGCATTTGGGGGGCCACCTTCCTGTATAATGTTTTCAGTGATGTCTGTACATCACTGAAAACATTATTTCTCACAAATTTAAAAATATATCTTGTTTCATTATCTTTTTTATAGCTAAAATTTTTCATTCTAAAAATGATGTATATGTATGTAGCCGTTTAGCGTAATTGGACTTTTCATGAAATGTCTAGACAAATAGTGAAATACAACCTAAAAACTAACAACTTACTCCAAAGTAAACAAAATTTACTTTTGAAAAAAGGTACTTTTAATTTTTTTTATAGATCCATTTGCTGCCTACCAAGTTTAAATGGTATTTGCAAAGCTTTGATGGCAAACTGAAAGTGAAATCTAGTAGTTTTTGCTTGTTTTAATACATTTAATGATATTGTAATTTACATATATGGATTAGGCTCATTTCTAGGATAACATCACTGAATTTTTTTCGCATTAATAAAGATCTGCTTGTCTTTGTTTTTTTTTAATACATACATATGTACTATATTTTATTAAAATTTAGTTTTACCAAAAACATTTTAAAATGTTTTCTTTAGTGATAATTATGTAATATAATTATAACAATGAGATAATGAGATTTTTTACAAAATCAAAATCGTTTTAATTTGTTTAAAGGCACAACTATAGAGATGGTAGTGACCAGTGGCATATGGTGAAATTTTAAAGTTGTATATCTCTGTTCCTACATACAGGACCGGTCCCGATTTTTATTGGTTTTAATAGCGAGCCCACTAGGAATGTTTTTGTAAAGAAAAAAAAAACGTTTTGAATTTGCGAAAAAAAGTTGAATTTTTGCTTGGGTTTACCAGAACATTCTCAGTGGGCTCACTATTAAAACCTCCAAATGTGGTACGGTTCCTGTAAGTAGGAACAGAGATATACAACTTTGAAATTTCACCGTCCACAGGTAGTGACCTAGGTTTCTAGCCATTATATCTAGTTTAATAAAAAGCATGAAAAGGTAGTAATACCTGTATCTATACACGATAGCTCAAGCTCCTATTTTGTAACAAACAACATAAAACTTTAGATGTTTTATTTTCAAAAAATGTTAAGTGAAGTAAGGGAAGTTAACTTATTGGTAAAACTGAGCTGATGCAATTTTTGAACAAAAAAAGTAAAAATCAGGAATATCGTTTATTACAGTTTTTTACCCAACATAGTGAAACTATAAAGATGGGTTATCCTTCACAAAAATCTAAATACAAAAAACAAAAAGTAACACCACTCTCTATCCTCCCTTTGATAGACTTTCTCCCAGATGTGAGGTACATTTCTTCGCTGTAAATAAAAAATAGAATTATTACTAAACAATAACTTGAGAATGACAAAATAATTGTCAACATATTGTTTTGTATTTAATACAGGTATTATATTAGGTTTGTTGCAACAAGAGTTCAGAAGTTTACTGAGTTTACGCAAAGCTATTTTACTGTCACTTTACAAGTCGATTTAAAAATTAACAGCCAGATTCTCCAACGCTAGTCTGGTCTAATTTGACAACCAAAAGTTTTAAACTGACAAGTATAAGAATAAGACATCTAAGTTTTATACTATGAACTTATTTCTGAGCTTTTTCGCAAATTTGTCAAGAAAAGGACAATTTTAGTATGTACTTTCAACAATAATAGAACTAAATTCATTACAGCAACTCGTTCCAAGATGAAAATCATTTGAAAACTAAGCAAATCGCTAAAATATCAGAATAATTCACAAGTATTTAATGACGACTTATTAACAATGACAGGACAAAAACGTGTCAAAACATAACTGATCAACTATAGGATCTTAATTTAAACCAGTACTAAATCTTAAACCTTCTTAGTGAATCTGAACGTAAGAATTTATAGTGCAGTGTTCCTAGAACGAGTGAATTGTGTTCCAAGCTAGTTCTGAAGCGGTCTTAAAGTACCAAGATAATTCTGAATCAGTTTAACGTGCTATCTAACTTCACTTATTTTATTTTTGTTATTAATCAAATTAGTAATAGAAGAACACAGCAATTTTTCTTCCATTTCTTGTTGAAATATATTAATAAAAGCGGCAATATTTTCTAACAGGTATTTTTTTGTGATTTTATAGGTTAGGATAAACAAACAAAATTCTCAACCGTTCTAAATCGTTCCGACACTAGTCAAGTGGATTCTAGAACAATAAGTTCTCGCATGGATTCCAAGCAGTTCTGAACTGTGAACTTTTCAATTGGAACAAACCTAATGCAAAATTCAAAAATAATATTTTACATTCTTTGCCCATCTAATAAATTACACCAAAATCTAATGTTACAGACTCGTAAATTTACTTACCTCTGAAAATTTCGTTTCAAATCTCCGTTTCTCTCTCCTCTGTTAACTGCGTCTTGTTTACTTTTGATAGTCTCATAGTAAAATAATTGCATCTGGATGATTCCCATCCTTCAGAGCAGTAGGTGTTTCTAAAATTAAATGTAAAATTGTAACTGGTGTACTTTTGTCTTTTGGTATACATACTTATTCACTAGTCTTGATACAGACTATATAAGTTTAACAAAAACAGTTTTTAGATATATAAAGGTTTAAAACGGTGAGAGACAGTTAAATGTAAACGAAAACGTGTCTTAAAGTGATTTACCTGTTATTAAAGATGTACTGGAAACTTCCTTAATTTAGGATTGTCTCTTATTATACTAGTTAACCATCCGATGTCTGCCTAATAATTCATTTAAATGGGTTAAAACCTTGTGATTTAAGACTCTACGTACAGAATAAAAACCAACCCATCTTCATTCATTTTGAAGCGACTTCCACAACAGGTTAATGGCATTTTCGTGTAAACATTTCTTATAAATGTGTAGTACACCTTACAATCGCAACAAACAGTTTTAACCAACGAATACGAATTATTTTAACACTTTTATACGCTAAAAAACATAGCAAAATGTAAATAAATCAAAACGCGACAAATACAGGTTAACGTAAATACAGATGTTTGCCTTCAACCTTCAATTCATTTTGACACATTCCTCATTTGGCATATGGCGTTTACCAGGATACGACGTGGTGATTTTTCTATCTCTTTTATTTCCATATCGTTGAAGAGAGACTGACCAAAATTGCGTTGCTTGGTAAACGCCATTTCTATTATTTTACAAAAGCCATTTTTAAATCAGCGATCAAGTCATGACCTAGTCAGACCATTGGGCAACACTGTCTCATTTAATCTTAATACTTTGATTTTTAGGTTAAACATTGAGTATATGGAGCAACGTTGCCAAATAAGGTGACTTAGTCCTGACGAGGTCACTGATTTAAAATCTATCTTATTTTTCCTTTTTTAAATTTTCGCGCCAAATCAGCGCCAGCTACCGCATCAACACGCTAACACAGGAAGTGACAAAGAGACGTGATACACGTATCATGACGAAGAAAGATGGACAGAGAATCATTTCTTGATGTCAGGAGCCGTGCGCCATATTTAAGTTTTTCAACAGCACACAAGCCACACAATGAATGTTTTAATTTTTTTTTCGTTTAAAGTTTTAAATAATGTAATTTCTTTTCACTACCTAGAAAATGGTCTTCGTCAATCCGTTGTTAACCAATATTTTGATCAGTTTTATCTAGTTTCTTTGAGTGAGTAGCGTAATAGGGTTGAAAACTAAATTTAATTTAAAACACTAATAATATTTACGTATTATGGTAACGTTTGACGGTGCAAAACTAATTTAGCGGATCTAGTTATACTTTTGAAGTAAGTACTATGTAGTTGTGCTCAATTAGTATTTTCGTTTTGATTTTTAACATTTCCTTGGCAGAAAGTTTAAGCTAGTAAGAATAACGCTTATTTCATTAATAACGTAATATAGGGTGTCTTAAATATTACTTAAAACTAAGGCTACTGACAAAAATGATTGATTTCGCAGTGCCTTTTTACTATTTTTTTTTTTAGTTTCTTCGTAGGAAGAGGTAAAAAAAAATTCTTAAATGTCTTAAATTACGCTTAAAAACAGAAAATAAATTCTCCTTAATATTTATGTCTGGCAACGTTTCAACAAATTCAATTGTTTAAAGTTTTTCGCGCGCAAATTTCCGTCAAGCGCCTTGTGTACGATCAGCCAGATGCGGCGAATATAGACTGGTTTTAGGGTATTTTTGAAAATTTTTAAAATGTTCGATTTAAGAAAACAAAAGTATTAGATATGTCTGTAGACCATCCCAGGAGTCACCCATTCCAATATACCTATTAAATGATTTCCATAACACCCTGTATATATATATATATAAACATATTATGTCGAGAATGAGTCGTTTCTTTGAAAACACTTTTGAACTCGCACGTAAGATATTCCAAAACGCTTTAAAATAAAGGAGTTTTATATATTTTTAGTTTATAGTTGATTTTTAGTTGATCGGTACAGTGACATTGCCTTTAATCTATATATTATTATGCTAAAAATAAATAAAATCGGAGATTTCGTTGATTGTTTATAAATATTTTTTTAAACCTCAAAATAAAAAAGTTAATGGGGTGTAACAAATTAACCTTGTAGAAACGACTCTCGATATGATCCCGTGCTTTCTTAAAATACTTTGTATAATATATTTACATAAAGCTATAAAATTAAAAATTTAAGAAGAAATTCTAATTATAATAAAATGACCATTTCTTAAAATATAAATTTCAATTGTAAACTGTAAAAACGGTAAAGACAGGTGATGAATGCAAATGTTAATAATTGGAATATTATTTTTATGTGCTTCTATATATTCAGTAAACATTTTCGAAAATTCCTAATTGTAAAACGATAGGCAGGTAATAAAGGCTTGGGGTAATTGCAATATGTAATAGGTTACGGCGGGAGTCAACTGGGCGCAAAAATATCTCCTGTACCTTTTTCTACAAAGGGTCTTTTAATCGTCGAGGTATATTGGGCGGGAGCTTCTCTTCAGGTAGTTAAATGCAATATAATAGGTAATTGAGAATATTCTAAGACATTATAGATAATGCATTGGCATTTTGATTCGTCAGTAATAAAAAGTGAAGGTGGAAAAGATTTGCTTGCCTTCGAAAATTTTATATTTTCAAAAGACAAGAGTTGTAAAAAGTGGAGAAATTTCCTGGAGGTGTAGCCAAAAAAGGTTAAACTGTAAAGCCAAAGTTTATGCTGTTGGTCGTGATAAAGTAACCTTAAGCAACGATGGCGTTCACAATCATGAGGCACATGAACAAAAATTAAATAGAAAAACTGTTTCTAATGCGTGTAAAAGGAAAGCTGAAGAAGATATATCCGAAAGGCCTTCTAAAATTATTTGTAAAGCATTTGCATCTCACTTGCCAGCATCAGTTACAACGACCGATGTCAGTTACATTAGAAAAAATATTTATAACATTTCCTAGGTACGCCTATGGCAATATCATAAAATTTTTATTCAAGGCTGACCCAAGGTCCCTCGGCATTATATGCTTAGCTCACGTACCGCCTGAGAGATAGAATTTTGGTTGGTATATTTATTCGTGTGTTAAAAATTGTGTTGTTGATATTTCTTAATAAGCTGTAATCCTTACCACAAATATGTTTTGTTTATGGTAATTGCTCGAATGAGATAATAAGGAATTATAACTTCGTTACTGTCCAAGAATACCGAATTAAGTTAAAGTGCAAAGAATTAGAAAAAATAAGTTTTAAATCAGAGGCATAAAAATGTAGACTACCAACCAAGTTTGTTTAGGTTGTTCACCATTCAGCGCCCATTATTATTTTTGTTTTTACCATTGTTGTTTGGTTGATTATCTGCTACAAAAACATTGATTCTTCTAGTGTACATAAAAAGCAGACATATATTTCATTAAAAAATCAAACCCTTAATTGGAATTTTTTCTTATAATCCGCACCGCTAAAAAATTCGAAATGTGGCCGTTAGGTAGGGATTTTTGAATTAACTAGTGCTAGGAAATGATTAGAAAAAAAATCAGCTCGTCATATATGAAGAAAAGAACCAGATTCTTTTGTTAAAATGGGCTCTTTTAAAATTATATTCTGAGCAAACCTAAATAGTTGAAACAAAGTTCAACCAAGTTGCGAAAAGAGTGTGTTTTAAGCACGCGACGTGAAATTGTACAACGATGCGTAAGCAGAGTTGAACAACACGTACATATTTTAATATGTACTGTAAGAAAACCAAAATCTTAAAATCAAATGGAAAACATGTCCTTTATTACTACATTCAATATTCAACAGCTCGACTTCAACTAACTCGTCTTAAAACAAAAATATCTATATTCTCATCGATACTGCTTAATGAACAAAAATATATCATTCCTTTTTAATAAGCTAAAACCGAATGCCGACATTGCTGACGCTTACAATAACATTTCAAACACATAAAGTCAGTTTAGATAAGAAAAGGTATTCATACAGATCATATTTGTTTTCTTTAAGAAAACACACCACATTAAAATATAAAGTTCTTAATATTATTTTCTACATTCGGCCATCCTGTGTCACGGGGTGTCCACATCCCGTCTACTTCTTTGTGTGATGGCTACGACCATCTTACCAATTTTGCAACGACCCTACTAAAAAGGCTACAATCTTAGCACGTAAAGCTACAACTTTACTACAATGGCTACAACCTTCCAATGTAAGGCAACAACTTTACTACAATGGCTACTACCAACTACAGATGGCTACAGCCTTCTCTATTTGTGGGAGCGACCCACATTTACCTTATTATGGCGGCAACCATAACACATCACAGGGCTACAACCCATAACTCTTTTTATTTACAGTCAAATATCTAACTTCAATAGGGCTACAACCCTCAAACATTTTGACTCCAAGCAAGGAAGTCTCACATACAATACATTAACTGTACACTAATCACTAAATACATCGGTACTGTAATATCTGTTTGTTTCTGTCTTTGGTCTAACACATATCAATCCATGGTTTCATCTTATCAAACGCTACAACAGTTTTTGCGTTACGCCTGCCTTCACACAGATCTTCAACCTCGTTCTGATCATTCATTAACACTTTTGTTACGCGAAAAGGACCCTTAAACTGTCGAAGTAGTTTTTTACTGACCCGTGTATTTGGTTCGCTGGTTATTAGAATTAATACTAATTGGCGTTTTCTATATTGCTTGGCTTCGCTTCTCGTTTTATCATACCATTCTTTTTGCCTACGTTGTGACTCAGTTATATGTGTTTCTATATATCTTACTTCTTAAATCGTAAATATAAACTTTTTCAATTTCTTTCTGAAGACGGTTTAATAAGGTAGCTTTTGCAGCCAGCATCGGCTGATATCCTAAAAGAGCTTTGGCCGGAGTGGTGTTGATGCATTTATTATGTGCGGTGTTTAATGCACTTTGTATACGTTTTATATGGGTTGTATGGAACGGGATTGGTGTCTTCTGAGTCTTCTCTATCGGATGTAATTTTCCTCGACATTTTGTAGCAGTAATTTTTGTAATATGAGCCGTGTATTAGGCAAGCCTTAATGTACTTAGTTACGAATCGACGCATCTGTGCAAACCAATAATTCGTCCAAATTCATTGGATACTTTGCTCCAGCCCAGAATATCCTGCCAAGTCGTGGCATTGTCTACATATTTTCCACCTGGCGGCCTTAGGTACCTACTACCCACAATTTGGTATTACCTGGTAATTTACGATATAGCTTACTATTTTTAATTTCATACTCAGTCCAATATTTTCGTGATGCAACATCATCAACTCCAGTTTCCAAAATTGTCCTTATTCTAATTAGCTGATCGTCCTGAAGTTGAGCAGACAACAACCAGTCTCCTTCTGTAACCTCAATCTGACTCACTTCTAATTTTGTCGGATTTCTGATCAGGGCATCTACATGACCCATCCTCACACCAGGTCTATACGTAATTTCAAACGTATACTCTTGTAGTTCCAGCCACCATCGTGCCAATCTTGGAACTAAATCTTTTTTTGAAAAAGTTGTACGTAAAGCACTACAATCGGTAAATACGGTAAACTGAATGCCTAACAAATATGTTCGAAAATGACCCATTGACAGTACTACTGCCATCGTTTCTAACTCGTACGAATGGTAATTCTGCTGATCATCGGTTGTTTGCTCAGTTTTACACAGGGAAGTCATAGACGTGCAAATTCCATTTTTATATTTTTCTAGTAAATTACGGTTTCAATTTTGTATTTTTCGGGAATGTTTCCAATTTTTGGCTCGCCAATTTTTTTTAATAGTATTAATATATAAACAGGGACAATCTTTTGCTGAAGCTAAAGCTCCTAAACTTTTGACACCCACGTGATTACCAAATTTATAAAATACTATATGCGGTAAATTTTAAAAGTCACAGGCAACAATACAGTCATGCATCATTTCATCGTTGTCTACCACTATCGTAATTTAACATTTACAACCCCGGAACTATAAACATAATTGCCTGAAATTCCACGTAAAATGGGCTTATCATCACTATACTCTACTTTTCATCAGCAACTTGCTGACGTATTATTGTACTTGAACTTCCGGTGTCAATTAAACAATTCATTCTAACATCGTTGATAGAGACAGACATAATATTAGGGTTGGTCTCACCTGATATCTTTACTTCGTTCGCCTAGCGATATTGTGATGTACCTGGCATACTGGCTGCTTTTTCAGGACACTGATTTTGCTTATGTCCCACTCGTTTGCACTTAAAACACTCCACAATAGGTTTGGGACAAACTTTAAAGTAATGTGGACCTCCACAATTAAAACAAGATAGTTTATTTGCTGTAATCGCTGGTAAATTATTTTTTTCGGAATTCAGTACAACAGACGAATGTTTGTTCTTAGGCACTACTTGCTCAGTTGCCGATCTGACACTACTCAAATACGAATACAGTTCTCCTGTAGTAGCGAATCTTGATGACCTAGTTGTTCTTTCAATGTGCTCATCTTTTAATCCTGACACGATTGCATCAACTAAATATTCCTCAGGAATGTCGATCTTCAATGCTTTTAATTTTTCCAGCTTATGGAAACAATATTCGCTTAAATCTTGTCCCGGAGATGACTCATAAAGGGCAGCCTCCCTTAATAATCTTCCAAATGGTAAAGGTTTCTGAAACTGGAGAATCAGCAACTTTTTCAAATTGCTCCACCTGGCATTCAACTTATCTTGACTGTCATTCCAGTCATCGAGCCATGCCAGTAAGCCGATTTGCGACTAACCTTATGAGAGTCAAATCATTCCAGCCATAATGTTTAGCTAGTTCATCGATTCGGTTTACCCAAGCCTCGACCGAGCATTCCGATTGCGGGTCAGATATTGGAATGATGTTTTCATCAGCACCGAAAGGACCACCCTATAAATTTATAATATATTTTTCTAATTGCTTAAGACGTTTTAACTTCTTGGTCCTCTTACTGTGATAAGATCGTGAGGAATTTGATGAGGAACTGGTAGAGGAGCTGTGACGAGAACTATCAGCACCACTAGAGCTGGTTGAAGCTCTTCGAGATCGGTGGTCTCGTTTTCGATCCGTTGCCACAAACTAAGTTTTATAAAAAAAAAACTGCTTGAAGACACCTCGTATACGAGTGTAGCACTACAGTACAACACTACAACACACCGTATAGTTCAACTCTGACGGACAACCACGGGTACCTTAAATCCCACTTCTGACTTTGTAAGAAAACCAAAATCTTAAAATCAAATGGAAAACATGTCCTTTATTACTACATTCAACATTCAACAGCTCGACTTCAACTAACTCGTCTTAAAACAAAAATATATATATTCTCATCGATACTGCTTAATCAACAAAAATATATCTTTCCTTTGTAATAAGCCAAAACCGAATGCCGACATTGCTGACGCTTACAATAACATTTTAAAAGACAAAGGGGCGCAACTCCGAAAACCGGAATTTCGAGTTATTGCCACCATACCTACCCCCAAGGTCATATTTATAAAAATGGCGTACCTCACTAGTTATCGTGATATTATAAATTATATAGGCGTAAGTCAGCATTGTATGAAAATTTTCAAAAAAGTTAATGGGGTAACAGCCAGACGTATTAGGGCTCAATGAATAAGAAGAAAAGGAATAAATGCTTCCGAAAGCTTAGCTAAATAGCTAATATAGCTAAATAAGAGTTCTTCTTATTCATTGAGCCCTAATACCTCTGGCTGTTACCCCAAAATATACTCTTGTTTATCAACTAGTCAGCCAAAACTACCCACCGCTTATATATATATATATATATATATATATATATATATATATATATATATATATATATATATATATATATATATATATATATATATATATATATGGAGTTATCGAATTTTAAAAGAGAGCGCCTTTTTGTCTGTTTGTTTTAAAGGCGGCTCTCTTTTAAAATTCGATAACTCCATATATACACATATAGACATAAACACAAATTGGTTAAAATTCCACTTTATTTAAACAAAAAATATATTCGTTTACAATATATTCGACATGTTTCGCCAACACGGTGGCTTCTTCGGGAATGAAACAGATTTGGTACCAAGTGACAAGAGGTAGGTAAATAATTAGGGTTTGGGGATTTTACAGCAATAAACCTTAGGTATTTTTAAAATAGATTTAACAAAGGAGAAGATCTTAGGTCTAATTGGCAATTTAACAGATGTTCAGAATTTTTAAGTTTATTTATTTCTAGAGATTCCAGCAAATCTATTTTACAACCTTTATTTTCTACATGAAGAATTTTGAAATTAGTATCAAAACTATGATTATTTTCTATTAGATGATTAGAATAATTTGAATCGGTTTTTTTATTTAAAAAGCTTGAATGGTGTTCTTTGATTCTTTTTGAGAAACTTCTTCCCGATTGGCCTATATAGGTTTTTGGACAATCTGCGCATGAAAGTTGGTAGACGCCTGATTTGTTGTTTTTGTCTGTTTTTGTTTTATTGTTTTTTAGAAACTTTCCGGTTGAACAGTTTGTTTTGAATGCAACATTGGTGTGTAGGTTTTTGAGGAAACCTGCGATGTTTTTAATTGCCTGGCCAAAATATGTGATTAAGCAAAATTTTTTTGGTTCTTTAACTATAGGAAACACCATATTGATTGCTTTTTTATATAACTTTTTACTTAAAATGTTACTTATTGTGTCTGTTGTGTATCCATTATTGATGGCGATTTGTTTAATTATATTTAGTTCTTTAAAATAATTTACTGTGTTTAAAGGAACTGTAAATAATCTATGGATCATACTATGAAATGCCGCCAGTTTGTGTTGTATAGGATGACATGATGTGTTGTGTATAGTTGTGTCAGTGTGTGTTGGTTTATGAAAAATTGAGAAGTTGTGTTTTCCATTATCTCGTAAAATTGTTAGATCGAGAAAATTTATAGAATTGTCTCTTTCTTTTTCTACGGTAAATTTTATGTTTGGGTGTAAGTTGTTTATAAAATTAATAAATTGTGTTAGTTGTCTGTCAGAACCAATAAAACAAGCTAAAACATATCTATACCAATAAATAAACTTTTTAAATAGGGGGTGTTCTTTTATAATATTTTCTAAAGAGTCCATAAATATTTCTGCTAGTAAGGGGCTAAGGGGATTACCCATTATTAGCCCTTCGTTACTGGAGTAAATGGTTCCATTAAATTCGAAGTAATTTTGCTCTAGGCATATTTTTAGGGAGTCTAATATTTCTTGCATTTTAATGAAATTCGTGTTGTTCAGGGAAAGAAGTTTTTCAACAAGAATAACTGTTTCATGTATGGGGATACTAGGAAAAAGATTAGTTACGTCAAAAGATATTAATTTTGAGTTACTTGGAAGTTCAAAATGTTCGATTTTCTTAATTAATTCTATAGAATTTTTTATTTGAAATTTAGCGGCGAAATTAGTATATTGATTTAATATTTCAATAAGCCTTTTAGATAGTTTATAAGATGGGGCTGAAAAGAATGAACCTACTGGTCTTATAGGAAACCGTTTTTGTGAATTTTTATTAGTGAATATAATTTGGGAGATTGTGGGTTCATTAAGGTTAATCTGCTGAGATCTCTATCACTAAATAGACTTTTACAATTTTTGATAACTTGTTTCACATATTTTTGAAAAATTTCTGTTGGATCTTTTTTTAATATTTTATGTTTAGCGGAGTTTATAAAATCAAGAGTTTTTTTAATATAATCAGATTGTGAGATAGCCACAACGGTATTGCCCTTATCTGCTTTAGTAAATATTAAATTATGTTGAGTTACTTTGTTTTTAATAGATTTAATAGTTTGCATTTCATTTTTGGTGTTATTATTTGTTAAAAAATCCTTTTTGATGATATTGGATGCTTGCTATTTTAGATTAGTTGCGGAAGGGGCAATACTGTTAATAGCAAGTTCAGTTTCAACACCTAATATTTCGAAATTTTTTGATCCGAAATTATTATCAGTATTGTGTTTAAAACCTTATTCTAATAAGTTGATTTCTGCTTTGGAAAATTCTGTTGGACATAGATTTATAAACCTATCAAAGAACTTGTGATTGCTTATTTTCTCTGTATTACTTTTCTTTTTAAAATGGCTTGAATTTTTAATTAGGTAGTTTAATTTCTTTTTTTGGTTTAAATATTTTTTATGAATGATATATTCAATTTTTTCCCTAACATCAGTGTCCATTGTACTAAATTCAGTATAATGTAATCTATGTAATAATTCAGTGTGCAATGTGTTAGCTTGTTTTATTGGTTCTGATAGACAACTAACACAATTTATTAATTTTATAAACAACTTACACCCAAACATAAAATTTACCGTAGAAAAAGAAAGAGACAATTCTATAAATTTTCTCGATCTAACAATTTTACGAGATAATGGAAAACACAACTTCTCAATTTTTCATGAACCAACACACACTGACACAACTATACACAACACATCATGATATCCTATACAACACAAACTGGCGGCATTTAATGGTATGATCCATAGATTATTAACAGTTCCTTTAAACACAGTAAATTATTTTAAAGAACTAAATATAATTAAACAAATCGCCATCAATAATGGATACACAACAGACACAATAAGTAACATTTTAAATAAAAAATTATATAAAAAAGCAATCAATATGGTGTTTTCTATAGTTAAAGAACCAAAAATTTTTTTGCTAAATCACATATTTTGGCCAGGCAAGTAAAAACATCGCAGGTTTCCTCAAAAACCTACACACCAATGTTGCATTCAAAACAAACTGTTCAACCGGAAAGTTTCTAAAAAACAATAAAACAAAAACAGACAAAAACAACAAATCAGGCGTCTACCAACTTTCATGCGCAGATTGTCCAAAAACCTATATAGACCAATCGGGAAGAAGTTTCACAAAAAGAATCAAAGAACACCATTCAAGCTTTTTAAATAAAAAAACCGATTCAAATTATTCTAATCATCTAATAGAAAATAATCATAGTTTTGATACTAATTTCAAAATTCTTCATGTAGAAAATAAAGGTTGTAAATTAGATTTGCTGGAATCTCTAGAAATAAATAAACTTAAAAATTCTGAACATCTGTTAAATTGCCAATTAGACCTAAGATCTTCTCCTTTGTTAAATCTATTTTAAAAATACCTAAGGTTTATTGCTGTAACCCTAATTATTTACCTACCTCTTGTCACTTGGTACCAAATCTGTTTCATTCCCGAAGAAGCCACCGTGTTGGCGAAACATGTCGAATATATTGTAAACGAATATATTTTTTGTTTAAATAAAGTGGAATTTTAACCAATTTGTGTTTATGTCTATATGTGTTGATATGGAGTTCCACCAAGTAAAGGCAGAATCAATTCAACTCCATATATATATATATATATATATATATATATATATATATATATATATATATATATATATATATATATATATATATATATATATATATATCTGACGGTCAACATGGCATCTGCCCAAAAATAGCACAAGTTAGCCTCCACCCTATATACACGAATATACTCCCTGTATATTAGGGTTTCGTGCAAATGTCTGGTTAGCCTCCGTACAACAGACGGTAAAGTTGGCCTCCATCCGTATACTCTACATAATTATTCATAATTTGGCATACTTTGGCTTCTGTATATACCGTTTTTTGGTAAACTGGGATCCGTACAGGGTTGTCAGACTGTAAAAAGCAAAGCACAGCATTTATTTTAGATTAATGGTACTTTGTTATGTCTGAAGACCGACAGAACTGGTTATTATTAATGAAATTTGGTATACAGGTACGAGTAATATAGAAGATCACAAAATAAAGGACAGATTTTTAACTACTAATATTTGTTATTCAAGAAGTAGAAATTGCCCTTGAATTTTCGCAATAAATCACATTTCTAGATATATTTCACAAACAAGAGTTGTAAACATAGGTGAGTCCAGGGGCCATGGGCGCCCGCAGGGGAGGGCCTGGGGAACCGTGACAGCCCCTGAGATTGTGAGATTGTCATACTTCGTACTTTTTGTTGGACGAATTGCCAGATATCTATTATTTTTATAATAAGTACCTATCTCTTTTTATGATAAATGTTGTCTAATTTTCTAATGTTTGAACACCTTTATAATGCCACATACAAAAAAAAATTCAATTAGAATTAGGAATATTATTTAAACCCAGTCTTAACTCAATGTAGCTGGCAGCCAAATTACTATGCATTTTCTGCAGGCGGCATGTTTATTTTATGAAGAAGTTTTTAACATGTTTTTTAGTGTTCCGTGCTAAAATTAGCAAAATGGAATCACTTCGGTGTCCGTCTGTCACAGGCGTTTTTCTCTGAAACTATTCGCCGTAAAAATTTGAAATTTAGCACAGACATAGAGTGTGGTGGCCCAATCATAGATATGAAGTATAAAAAGTTGAATTTTGATTCTAGGGGAGATTGGGAAATGAAAAAAAGGGCATCGAAAGCTTATTGAAGCACGAATTTAACAATATATATGATGTATTTTTTATGCATTTTTTTAACAATTTTCGGGAGAAACGCATAAAACTTGCTGTCCCCCACCCTCATGACCAAAAGAATCGCTCAGAAAAATCTGAAAAAAATCATGAACATTAAGAATCAGGTGTAGATTGAGCTAAAATTATCAGGTTTGAAAAATTCTTGCGCGAACAATTGTTATAAACAATTAAATTGTTTATTTTCTTATAACAGCCGAACCATTGGTTCTAGAGAAAAAGTTTTTCGACAAAAATATTTCTCACGATGTAAGGAACAACTTTTGTTGTTACACGTTGTTTAAAATTTTTAATTTGGCTCACTCGACACGCTCCCCCACTTAGCTCCGTGCATACGCGATGTGATACGGCGTTGGTGCCGTCGCGTCGGCAGCGGGTAGCGCGGCAGATGGGCGGAGAACGGGCGGCCAAGATCTGCTCAGGTTAAGTGGGGGGCTGATGGCACGGAATACTAATTGTTCAAGTATAGCTTGCACTTGACCGAATTTTGTCTGTTGTTCAAAATGACCACCATAAAGTTCTTGGCAGTAATGAAGTCGAATTTGGAACTCATTTTTGAGAATGGCAGGTGTTATTTCTTGGCAGAGATCCAAAATCGACTTTATTACTGCCAAGAAGTTCATAGTGGTCATTTTGAACAACTTTTAAATGTTTAATCTTTTTTTCACGATTTTTAATTTCTATAGGCTTGCCATTTAAAAAAATTAAGATACGGATCTAGGGTTTGCGCCACGGTAAAATATTTCTTTTTTGAAGGCCTTTAAAATGAGGTACCACGTGGCATAAGATTGCATTTAAAATTTTAGTTTCCTTTGCTATGTAATACAGAGGGGGAATTTAAAAAAAAACTCTTGCTGGTCGGTCTCGCGGTCTAAATAAAAAACCGTTAATTTATGATTATAGGATAAATTTGATTGTTAGCCATTGTCAAGATAATGACAACAATCATTGTTATCGGCTATCTTTCATTTTATAATTATGTTAGAAAAGTTAAACATATTTACCCAGTTGCACAGACAATAATTTCTCCAGACCAACGTCGAAATCGTGTTATCATTGATGACTGTCCGTTTTCTTCACGTGACAAAATGTCACAATAAATGCCAAATAAACATATTAGTGTCTGTGTAGTGTTTTGATATATCAAACTGTGACGTGTCGAGTACTTGCAAACGTACGATTTTTGATCCTCGGAGGCAATGTGCCAAAAATAAGAAATAGAAAATCTTAATAATCAACATTTTAGAAACATAGAAATTGAATCGTATAGAACTGAAAGTCAATAAATCTTAGAAGTTCTTGTTCTAGGAGATACAGCATTTAAATAAACTTGATAATAATTATTAATTAATTTTTGTTTTACTAACTTTACTTTCAGCGAAAAAGTTTTTTTTTCAGAAATTCACTTTGTAATAAAATTATCGTATTTTTTTGGTTCACCGTATACATTTCAGTTTAGTTATAAGTATCGTCAAATCTCCCTTAAGAGTTATCATCTCTACTTTTTTGTTTTTCTATTTACATTGCTGCTGCTTAGTTTTTTGCTATCAAAAACCAATGACTTTCGCCCATAAACAAACAAAAGAGACAAAATTCATCAAAACAAATTAAAATTTTTTGTACTTTCCCTTTTTGTACCGTGTCCCGCAAAAATTCTATAAGTAAGTAAGTAATGGAAAATTACCAAATAAATCTTTAATTTCTTTAATTAATTATGTTAGGTCATGTCTCTTTTGAATGTTTAAGCTGAAAAGTATTTTTTTCCAGAACAGCAAGGCTAAAAGAAACAACATAATAGGAATGGAAACTCTTAGGCCGGCCGCACATCAAAGAAACTTGAAACGCGAAACAGGAAACATGAAACTCTCCTGTTTTCATGTGCGGCCGGCGCGGCGCCGGCCTAAAGGTCACTAGAAATTAAAAAATGTATGCGAAGAAAAATAACAATTTTAAAGCATTTTATTTAGCAAAGAATTTAGTATTTGAAAATATGTTAAAAAATAAAGTTAATCGAATGCATCAGACAAAATTATTATTATTTTTTTAATTTTAATAAATAAAATATTTAATGATTTTTCTGGTCTTGTGGTTAATACAGGGTGTTTCATAATTGAATGCTGATCCTTAAGGGTGATAATCCTTGGATGATTTTAAGAAAAATTCTTTATATGAACATAGGTCCGCAACAGCTTTATTTCTGAGATACAGGGTGTTGAAATTTAAGAAAAAAATCTGTTTTTCTTCAATATCTCTAAAACCGCTTTGTATTTTTGTTTTAAATTTTGGTAGGTGCAAAGTACGCTTAAAAATACATTTTCTTCAGGATAAAGGTTTTTTTAATTTTCATCAGTGGCGCCCCTGTTAACATGCCCTGCAATATTTTTAATCAAAAAAATGATACGCCACTGTTTTTTTTTAAATAAATGTTATTTTTATAATTGCCTTCTATCTTCTCATAAAAATGGTCTCTTGACTTTTTTTTATCCGGTGTACGGTTTTCGAAATAAAGTTCATTCATTTGCTTGTCCCTATGTGATTTTTTTCTTGTAGTCTCAATTTCGCAATTTGTGGCAATTTGTGGTAACCAAGGCTAGATTTTTATATTTTATAGTAACTAACTATTATTTAGTTCTAATAATAAGCACGCATAAAAATACATTTTTTATTTGTAAAAACTTAACCATTTTGGACAAAATATACCAAAATTAAATTAACTGTTTGCGTTTATAAAACAACGAAATGTGTTGTTAGCATACTAGATGTTTCTAGCCTACAAAATAATCCCACTCTTTAACGGCTTTAATTACTAGAACTAAATAATAGTTACTATAAAATATAAAAATCTAGCCTAGATGCTTAGGTTACCACAAATTGTGAAATTGAGACTACTAGATAAAATCACATAGGGACAAGCAAATGAATGAACTTTATTTCGAAAACCGTACGCCGGATAAAAAAAAGTCAAGAGACCATTTTTATGAGAAGATAGAAGGCAATTATAAAAATAACATTTATGTAAAAAAAACAGTGGCGTATCATTTTTTTGATTAAAAATATTGCAGGGCATGTTAACAGGGACGCCACTGATGAAAATTAAAAAAACCTTTATCCTGAAGAAAATGTATTTTTAAGCGTACTTTGCACCTACCAAAATTTAAAACAAAAATACAAAGCGGTTTTAGAGATATTGAGGAAAAACAGATTTTTTTCTTAAATTTCAACACCCTGTATCTCAGAAATAAAGCTGTTGCGGACCTATGTTCATATAAAGAATTTTTCTTAAAATCATCCAAGGATTATCACCCTTAAGGATCAGCATTCAATTATGAAACACCCTGTATATGTAGGTTTCTAGATAACAGAAAATTCATTATGTAGACTGCCAAATAAATCTCTAGTAACGGATAAATTCCCCTTGTCAGGATATGTTATGCGGGAGGGGATATTTTACAGTACAAGGTGATATTAAATATGTAGAGAATATTTCAGAATGTGATTCCTAGGCTGATTGTAAGTTCAAAAAGTCCATATGTATGTCCTAAAATGCTTCGTTTTCGGAATCGGCTGATCAAGACCCTTTGACTAACCAAAACTATTTTTTTTGGAACAGACCTGAATTACCTTGATACTCGGCTATATTCTGCGCTTTATTTAAAAACAATTTTTCTTGCTTTTTATTTAATAGGACATCGCCTTTTATATATAAGTATTTAGCCAAATATCCGTTGGTATTTGCCGTTTTAAAACTTTTTAAAAAGGGTAAACGAATGACTAATTTATTACATAATTTAAAAACGATGCAAGATATGGAATTTAACGAACAATAAATTTAAGAACTAAATAGGCGTCCTAATTTGTTAATTAAAAGTAGTTAGTGGTACAGTAAAAAAAGTTTGGCAGGGTAAAATGGACCACGAACTAGAAAAAATTGCAGTTTGGTACCATATTTTTTTAATTAGCAAAAATTATAAACGATTTCCTCAAAAAGCTTTTAAAATAAATGTAAACAAGAAATGTGTGTGTGCTTGCGTGCAACTCAATATTTTAGGATATTAATTTAAATGACATTTTTTTTTTAAATCTAAAACCAGCCCAGGAATCACGGCCTAAAGTATTAAAAGAATCTTAAAACACCTAGTATAAATGTAAGTAAATTTAATCTAAAAAATGTAAGAACAAGTTTTTAATTATTGTTTAACATTGAATACAAATCCATAATTAAGAATTTTTATATGTGGTTCTACGTCAATTGTTCAAAAATCAAGATATGTTAAAAAGGCACAAAGTTAAAATTGCAAAAAGTACAAAAGGTATAAATAAAAATACATGAAAATCAAACAAAAAAGATAAGTAGTTAAATCTGCAAAATACAAAACACACCAAAATTAATTACGGCAAAAAAGCAGTTAAACGGTATTGTCATAAATAGGGCTCCCCAGATTTCCCTACGTCCAGCGGCGTCGTTTAACATTAGATATTGGCAATAATGGGCAAATAAGTTTTGAAACACATTTTGGCTTTACAAACATAAAAGCTTTTCCTTCACAAGTAAATGTTTTTAGTCAGAGGCGTAAGTATGAATGTTTTTAAATAAAATTTTTGGGGTATCTAATAATAAGTGGCAAAACGGCTTTGAGAACTTAAAAATCCTGCTTTAACTATGACCGCCGACCGGCTGTCTATATACCCCCCGTCCGTGAGGAGTAGGTGTATATATGTTGTCGTCGCTTTTGACATTTTCAATTTTTTTCCCGAACACGGTCAGAGGGAAAGCTATCGAATTTTCTGGGTTAATAGAGGGATAGTGCGACAAGCTTCGGTAAAAAATTTAGTTATACAGGGTGTACGGTTTCGTAGCTATTAAACGTCAAAGTCGAAATTTCAGCGATTTCGCTTCATATCGATTACAGGTCGCAAAAGTAAATTAAATCAATTTAAATTTCCGAAGGTTTTAAAGGTCCGGGAGCTTCAGAACCCCATTGAATCTGGGAAGTATCGGAAAATGTCAAGTAATTTTTTTGAATTTTTTTCGGTCAAAAATGCCATTTGCAGACCCCTTTTTTGTACTTAATAACTCGAAAACGAAACGTCTGACAGAAAAACGAATTTATACGTAAAACTTTAAAATCTCAAATACTTACCTATACATAAAACGGCTAGAAATTTCTTTTATGGAAAATTGGAAATTCCGATTTTTGACCCAAATTTGTCACGGTTTTTAATTGTCTTCGGGGTCAAAATGGATCCAAATCAAAATTCCATATACCTAGTCGGAAAAAGCTCGTTGAATACGTAATATCTATATTTTTAGTTTCTTCATTCTTTATAGGAAGGGAGTAATCGACGATTAAATGTCGATTTTTTAAAACTTTTTTTGCCCTCGACATCGGAACATTTGAATCACTTTGTATTTTTTCCTATTTATTTTTTTCCAATGTTTTCAACGCCATCTTATAGAGCGATATCAGGCTTTGAAATGAATCTCGAACGGGTTATCCAGAAGCGTAGTTAGGGGGTAAAAACTGAATTTTTTTGATTTTTTATAACAAATCGTACTTTTAACCGGCAATATTATACAGGGTGTCTAAAATAGGTGATACCACTATTGCTATCTCCGAAATGGTAAAAGATACGAGGTCGGTTAAATTAGAGAAAATGTGCCATTTCTAGTCCCTATTCATATTCCGTTTACGGAGTTGCGAAATTCTCTATAGTTTCTTATCTACAGGGGATTTTTTAAAAATAGTAAAAAATTTAATTCTTAAATATCTCGAAAACTATTATAGTTAGAAAAAAGTTGTTTTTACAAAAATCACACGATTTTTTACCTTCTCTAAAGTAGCGTTATTGTTTTGTTTATACCTTTTGTTTTTACTGAGTTACTGATACTAACTTGTTTTTTTCAAATACGGACCTGTATTTTTTGCTGCATTTTTTGAAAGAATACTTCATACCCTTTACAACTATGTATCACTTGATTATGGTTTTCGACGTTTTGATGAGGAATAACAACATCATCAGGTTTTTCTATCGATACGGACCTGGAATTTTCCATGTTAAGGCACAATTTCACAACCTATCGCTGTGGTTTAAATTATTCAACTGATTAATTTTAAACTATGTTCATGATTACTAACCAGAACCCTTTGGTCATTAAAGTTTGTCAAATTGCACTTAAGCCAATGAGTTATTGAAAGCAAAAAGTTTAGCAGACTCAGATCAGATATAATTAGCGGCCTTTATTAACAGCACCTAACTGGTGGTTAAGTTTACTACATATTGTAAAAGGCACCCTTGATGATACGTCTTCATTGTTTACGTTTTTAATATTTTCGTATCCAAAAAATGACCTTTCAGTTCAAAAGATAATATAAATAATCCTATTTTATCTAATGATTTCATTTCTGCTGCAACTCATTCTTCTGGTACAGTTGAATTACTATTTACTAGCTTTGAAAACAAAACCATATTTATCTCAAATTAAAGATCTTAAAACTATATTCTAGCATAAAACCATTGTCATATTTGCTGGGTTCGGATTATAAGGAATTCGAATCTAAAATCCGTTTTTCTGCTTTATTTTTTGACGTTGCGTTGAATTATAACATATGGACGGGCGGACAAGCAGTTGATGGGCGCGATTGGACTGACCACACGAAGCCAATCACGCATCTAAGAATTAATTAATAGGATTTGTTATAATTAAAACTAAGCTTATGCTTTTTTCAGGCGTTGGACCAATTTTACAAACTTGAGGGTCCTGGTTAGTAATCATTATTATAATTAAAATTTACCAGTTAAAACAATTTAATCCATAGTTACTGATTCTGACCTAATTGTCCTCCATAATAGGTCGTGAAATGGCGCATTAACTTGAAAAATGCCAGGTCCGTACTGAGTAGAATATCCTGATGATGATACTATTCTTCACCAAAAACGTCGAAAAAACATAATCAAGTGATACACAGTTGTAAAGGGTATGAAGTATTCTTTAAAAAAAATGCAGCAAAAAATCCAGGTCCGTATTTGAAAAAAACAAGTTAGTATCAGTAACTCAGTAAAAACAAATGGTATAAACAAAACCATAACGTTACTTTAGAGAAGGGAAAAAATCGTGTGATTTTTGTAAAAACAACTTTTTTCTAACTATAATAGTTTTCGAGATATTTAAGAATTAAATGTTTGACTATTTTTAAAAAATCCCCTGTAGATCAGAAACTATAGAGAATTTGGCAACTCCGTAAACGGAATATGAATAGGGACTAGAAATGGCACATTTTCTCTAATTTAACCGACCTCATATCTTTTACCATTTCGGAGATAGCAATAGTGGTATCACCTATTTTAGACACCCTGTATAGGTACTAATTTCTGCGTTTATTACATGCGCTAAACATCTAAGAATAACTCCCAATGATTTAAATCGATTACTTTTTCGTTCCACTTATAAATAACTAGCTTTCTCCCGCGACTTCGTCCGCGTGGTATAGGTGATAATAGTGTAGTTTTGGTGTCATGATTATGAATATATGAAACATGAGTTAGGTTAGGTTAGTTATACTCGTATCTAGAGGAATTTCAATATAACATGACGCAAAATCGCGGTCGGACACAGGGAACTGATAGAAAAGGTAGGTAAATGCAGTGGCGGCACCTGAAATTTTAGATGTGTCGTATTTGAGTTCCTTTGCATGGGGCTTACACAAAATTATATTATGTTACTATTGGGTACTTTATAAACATTTTCGTAAAAAAATATTTAGTTTTAAAATTTGCGAAAAAAGTTTATTTTTTTGGGCCGCTTCACCTGAGATCTGAGAAAGTTCTGAAGAAAACTTTACTTACCATATTTTTTCATAAAGTATATCAAATTTTTATCGACAAATTCCAAATTTGGTGAAAATATTCTAATTTTCCTTAAAGAAATGACATTTTAAATTATTTCTTAGACAAAATATTTTAGGGTAAAAATTTTAAAACCTAATTAATCAAGATATTGGAGGTAATTCCATGAAATTTGAATTCTACCGATAAAATCTGATTAAAGTTATGAAAAAAACATGAGAGTAAAATTTTCTTCAGAACTTTCTCAGATCTCAGGTGAAGCGGTCCAAAAAACTAACTTTTTTCGCAAATTTTAAAATTAAATATTTTTTTCACGAAAATGAGAGTACCCAGCAGTAACATCTTATAATTTGGTGTGGGTCCCATGCGTAGGAACCGAGATAAGACAATCTGAAATTCCAGGAGCCGCCACTGGACCGTAAATGAAATGAAATTAATATTAGATTTTGCCACGTTGTATTTATGAATTATTGCTCCTAAAAATATTTCTATTTTTTCACAAAATGAATCAACTTCAGCAAAGGAAAAGCACTAAAAAGTATGAAATAAATAATATTCGTCAACTTAATTTTGTTCATTTTTATAAATAAAAAATTTTCTTTTTATTGCACCCATTCTTCCCTCTCCCTTCATCTTATCTCCCTCTCTTTGAATTTGTAATAGTCATGTCATATTAGCTTTTTTGACCTCAATAACCCCAAAAATGACATCAGTTAACATTTTAGACGAAATTCCAAACCCCCGCCCCCGCAGTTAATTTTTATGACATCTGTTACACAAAATTAGCTTTTCTGATCTAATAACCCCGAAAATGTTACACTGGTTAACATTGTTGGACAAATTGCCAATCCCCCCCCCCCCCCCATTAATTTTTCTTAACAACTATTACACATAATTACATTTTTTTACCTTAATCTCCCCAAAAATTACCACATTTTTGGAAAAAATGTTAATCGCATCCCCCTCCCCCACGTTAATTAACATCTATTACACAATATTAGATTTTCTGACCTTAATAATGCCGAAAATGGCATATTTTTCGAATAAATTGTCAATCGCTGTCTTTTTATCCACCGCGTTCCGTTATTTCTTTTACCATCTGTTAGACAGAATTAGATTTTCGGACCTTAATAACCCCAAAAATGATACATCTAACATTTTTGGCGAAATTCCCAGCAGCGCCTTTTCATCCCCCCCCCCCGTTATATTTTTTAACAACCGCTAGACAAGCTCAATAACCCCGAAAATCACATTATCTTGGAAAAATTTCCAGCCGCTCCTTTTTATTTATACCCTCCCCCCCCCCCCACGTTAATTTTCTTAACATTTATTATACAAAATTAGATTTTCTAAAATTTTATAAAAGATGTGTTTATTTTTTAGAGTATTTTACGTAATTTTAAGGTAATAGAACCGTATAACAATTTTACTCCCTTACAAACTTTGAATCCCCATTTTACTCCCCTAGGGGTTGATTAATTAAAAACTGTGAAACAAGTGTTTAAACATTTATTTTTTAGAGTACTTCTATAAAGTTTCAAATTAATAGGACCATATAATATTTTTTTCCAAACAAAGTTTGAACCCCTATTTCACCCCCTTAGGGGTTGAATTTTGAAAAACCCTTCCTAAGTGCACGCCTACGGTATATAAGAAACCTCTGTGCAAAATTTCAAGTTTCTACACGCAGCGGTGTGGGCTGTGCGTTGATATGTCATTCAGTCAGTCAGTCAGTCAATCAGTCAGTCAGTCAGTCAATCAGTCAGGTTCTTCTTTTATATATAGAGATTACGTTTACTTGCATCGGGGACAGGCAAAATATTAAAATTCAAGTTATTTAAAAAGTATTAAAAAAAATACAATAATAGTTTTTATTAATATACTATTAAAGTGTAAATTAAACAAAAAAACTATTCTTAAAAACAGATCTTATTCCCTGCAAAAAAATATTTGACAAATTATAGGAACAAACAAAATTTTTATTTATAACATGTTTTTCGGCAGACTCTGTGTATGCCTGCAAATAACAATTATTATCTTAATTAAACATAGTTTAATTTCATAAAATTATTCTTTGCATTTTATTTTCACGTAAATAAATACAAAGCAATTGTTAGAAAATTTACCAATCTCTATTTTAAATGAATTTATCCCTATATCTACATGATTATTTTAAATCATATAGATACTTTAAAACTTGTATTATAAGTAGAAGGCAAAGTACAGTGCCCAATAAAATTTATATAAAACCTCCTATAACTAACGTAACTCTAATTAGTCAAAGCACCATCATCTTTATAGGATCTCCCGAAAGTGGAAATAACAAGAATAGCACATTTGTCTTCAATTTATCGGCAATGTTGCCACGATTCTTGGAGGCCAGGTTAGCCGCTATCTAGAGTGCTCATGTATATTGGTGACCGACGACAGAGCCACCAAACGGTAGACACACCGGACTACGATGTATAGGTTTATACAAATTTGGCCTAAATTGGGCTCCGGCCAATTCCGCCGTTTTCTTGTTACTTGTAATATTTTGTAGGCAATTATGAGTTTTCAGGTCAATGTCAAATTGGCCTCCGTCTACCGGAGGCCAATGTGCCGCGGAGGCCAGTCTTACCGCGATTTTTACATGGAAAGCGTCACCTTGCTCGCTAGATATATCTATATATATATATATATATATATATATATATATATATATATATATATATATATACATATATATATATATATATATATATATATATATATATATATATATATATATATATATATATGGAGTTATCGAATTTTAAAAGAGAGCCGTCTTTTTGTCCATTAACTTTTTTGAAAATTTCCATACAATGCTGACTTACGCCTATATAATTTATAATATCACGAAAACCAGAGAGGTACGCCATTTTTATAAATATGACCTTGGGGGTAGGTATGGTGGCAATAACTCGAAATTCCGGTTTTCGGAGTTGCGCCCCTTTGTCTTTCCAGCGACGAAATATGCGAAGACGATATAGACCATGTATTGAAGCACGGAGAAGTCATTTCCAGCATCTACTATAAACTTAAATCAAAACGCACTGTGTCCTGAACAAAAAATATTCAAAAAAAAGTCATTTTTATTATTTGTTTTTATTGTAAGAAATAAATTAATTTTGATCTCGAAAACGGTGCGTCAGAACAATAAAGCTTAAGAGACAGTTTTCACGCAGAATTAATTTGCTTCAAGAAAACAATATCAATTTTGCAAAAAAGAACAGTGGCGTGCCATTTTTTCGCTAAAAATAAAGACTAGAGGTACCATTTGATTACATACTGGCGTGTACCAAAATCCCTGTCAATGCGTGTACCAAAATTCATGTCAATATCTTAACGCATTTTCGAGAAATTAAAAAGGAGCATTTAAAAAAGAAAATATTGAACGTATACGTATAGGTACTGTAGAAAATAATATTAAGGACTTTATATTTTAATGTGTTTTGTTTTCTTAATGAAAACAAATATGATCTGTATGAATACCTTCTCTTATCTACGCTGAGCTTATGTGTTTAAAATGTTACTGTAAGCGTCAGAAATGTCGGCATTCGGTTTTGGCTTATTAAAAAGGAATGATATATTTTTGTTGATTAAGCAGTATCGATGAGAATATATATATTTTTGTTTTAAGACGAGTTAGTTGAAGTCGAGCTGTTGAATGTTGAATGTAGTAATAAAGGACATGTTTTCCATTTGATTTTAAGATTTTGGTTTTCTTACAAAGTCAGAAGTGGGATTTAAAGTACCCGTGGTTGTCCGTCAGAGTTGAACTATACGGTGTGTTGTAGTGTTGTACTGTAGTGCTACACTCGTATACGAGGTGTCTTCGAACAGTTGTTTTTTTTGTAAAACTTAGTTTGTGGCAACGGGTCGAAAACGAGACCACCGATCTCGAAGAGCTTCAACCAGCTCTAGTGGTGGTGATAGATCTCATCACAGCTCCTCTACCAGTTCCTCATCAAATTCCTCACGATCTTATCACAGTAAGAGGACCAAGAAGTTAAAACGTCTTAAGCAATTAGAAAAATATATTATAGATTTATAGGGTGGTCCTTTCGGTGCTGATGAAAACATCATTCCAATATCTGACCCGCAATCGGAACGCTCGGTCGAGGCTTGGGTAAACCGAATCGATGAACTAGCTAAACATTATGGCTGGAATGATTTGACTCTCATAAGGTTAGTCGCAAATCGGCTTACTGGCATGGCTCGATGACTGGAATGACAGTCAAGATAAGTTGAATGCCAGGTGGAGCAATTTGGAAAAGTTGCTGATTCTCCAGTTTCAGAAACCTTTACCATTTGGAAGATTATTAAGGGAGGCTGCCCTTTATGAGTCATCTCCGGGACAAGATTTAAGCGAATATTGTTTCCATAAGCTGGAAAAATTAAAAGCATTGAAGATCGACATTCCTGAGGAATATTTAGTTGATGCAATCGTGTCAGGATTAAAAGATGAGCACATTGAAAGAACAACTGGATCATCAAGATTCGCTACTACAGGAGAACTGTATTCGTAGTTGAGTAGTGTCAGACCGGCAACTGAGCAAGTAGTGCCTAAGAACAAACATTCTTCTGTTGTACTGAATTCCGAAAAAAAATAATTTACCAGCCATTACAGCAAATAAACTATTTTGTTTTAATTGTGGGGGTCCACATTACTTTAAAGTTTGTCCCAAACCTATTGTGGAGTGTTTTAAGTGCAAACGAGTGGGACACAAGCAAAATCAGTGTCCTGAAAAAGCAGCCAGTATGCCAGGTACATCACAATATCGCTAGGCGAACGAAGTAAAGATATCAGGTGAGACCAACCCTAATATTATGTCTGTCTCTATCAACGATGTTAGAATGAATTGTTTAATTGACACCGGAAGTTCAAGTACAATAATACGTCAGCAACTTGCTGATTAGAAGTAGAGTATAGTGATGATAATCCCATTTTACGTGGAATTTCAGGCAATTATGTTTATAGTTCCGGGGTTGTAAATGTTAAATTACGATAGTGGTAGACAACGATGAAATGATGCATGACTGTATTGTTGCCTGTGACTTTTAAAATTTACCGCATATAGTATTTTATAAATTTGGAAATCACGTGGGTGTCAAAAGTTTAGGACCTTTAGCTTCAGCAAAAGATTGTCCCTGTTTATATTTTAATACGATTAAAAATAAATTGGCGAGCCAAAAATTGGAGACAAAAATACAAAATTGAAACCGTAATTTACTAGAAAAATATAAAAATGGAATTTGCACGTCTATGACTTCCCTGTGTAAAACTGAGCAAACAACCGATGATCAGCAGAATTACCATTCGTACGAGTTAGAAACGATGGCAGTAGTACTGTCAATGGGTCATTTTCGAACATATTTGTTAGGCATTCAGTTTACCGTATTTACCGATTGTAGTGCTTTACGTACAGCTTTTTCAAAAAAAGATTTAGTTCCAAGATTGGCACGATGGTGGCTGGAACTACAAGAGTGTACGTTTGAAATTAAGTATAGACCTGGTGTGAGGATGGGTCATGTAGATGCCCTGATCAGAAATCCGATAAAATTAGAAGTGAGTCAGATTGAGGTTACAGAAGGAGACTGGTTGTTGTCTGCTCAACTTCAGGACGATCAGATAATGAGAATAAGGACTATTTTGGAAACTGGAGTTGATGATGTTGCATCACGAAAATATTGGACTGAGTATGAACTTAAAAATAGTAAGCTATATCGTAAATTACCAGGTAATACCAAATTGTGGGTAGTAGGTACCTAAGGCCGCCAGGAGGAAAATATGTAGACAATGCCACGACTTGGCAGGATATTCTGGGGTGGAGCAAAGTATCCAATGAATTCGGACGAATTATTGGTTTGCACAGATGCGTCGATTCGTAACTAAGTACATTAAGACTTGCCTAAATAGCTCATATTACAAAAATTACTGCTACAAAATGTCGAGGAAAATTACATCCGATAGAGAAGACTCAGAAGACACCAATCCCGTTCCATACGACCCATATAAAACGTATACAAAGTGCATTAAACACCGCACATAATAAATGCATCAACACCACTCCGGCCAAAGCTCTTTTAGGATATCAGCCGATGCTGGCTGCAAAAGCTACCTCATTAAACCGTCTTCAGAAAGAAATTGAAAAAGTTTATATTTACGATTTAAGAAGTAAGATATATAGAAACACATATAACTGAGTCACAACGTAGGCAAAAAGAATGGTATGATAAAACGAGACGCGAAGCCAAGCAATATAGAAAACGCCAATTAGTATTAATTCTAATATCCAGCGAACCTAATTCACGGGTCAGTAAAAAACTACTAAACGCAAAAACTGTTGTAGCGTTTGATAAGATGAAACCATGGATTGATATGTGTTAGACCAAAGACAGAAACAAACAAATATTACAGTACCGATGTATTTAGTGATTAATGTACAGTTAATGTATTGTATGTGAGACTTCCTTGCTTGGAGTCCAAATGTTTGAGGGTTGTAGCCCTATTGAAGTTAGATATTTGACTGTAAATAAAAAGAGTTATGGGTTGTAGCACTGTGATGTGTTATGGTCGCCGCCATAATAAGGTAAATGTGGGTCGCTCCCACAAATAGAGAAGGTTGTAGCCATCTGTAGTTGGTAGGAGCCATTGTAGTAAAGTTGTTGCCTTACATTGGAAGGTTGTAGCCATTGTAGTAAAGTTGTAGCTTTACGTGCTAAGATTGTAGCCTTTTTAGTAGGGTCGTTGCGAAATTGGTAAGATGGTCGTAGCCATCACAAAAAGAAGTAGACGGGATGTAGACATATATGTATATATATATATATATATATATATATATATATATATATATATATATATATATATATATATATATATATATATATATATATATATATATATATATATATATATATATATATATATATATATATATATATATATATATATACTATATATATATATATACGTATATATATATATATATATATATATACAGGGTGTTAATTAAGTATGTACAATAAATTTAACAGACAATTATTTGAGTCATTTTAAGACTAAAACTTCATATAAACATGAGTCCGCAAATGCTTCGTTTTCAAGATACAGGGTGTTAAACTTTTTTAAAAAAATTGCTTTTTCATAAATATCTTAAATATCCTTTACCCAATTTTGTTGTAATTTGGCAGTGTTATTCGTAGTGTTAAGGGGCTAATTTAGCCCTAACTTGATTAAATGTATTAAGTCCAGTGGTGCCCCGAGCGACACCTTAACGAATATTTTTGACAAAAAAAATGTACGCCACACATTTTTTTGTAATTTTTTTATTATTAAGCAACTAAAAGTACAGCTTTTTTGTCTCTTGAACTTTTTTCGTATCTTGATTAGTTTTTGAAAAAAATCCACTTAATTGCATATCCCTGGACCACACGAGAAACATGTGAAAAAAATAGGAAACAATGAAGGGTTGCCTTGGAAAACGATTGCAGCATTTGCTAAACAGCTTGACAGCTGTTGTGAAATTATTAAGTTATTAATTTGTAATTTTTATAAAGAGTATTTTTGGTGATTATTTTTCAAGTTATTTTTTGTCCAATATGGTTCAGTTTACTAACAGTGAAATGGCAGATATGCATTTATGTTACGGAATAGCTCATGGAAACTCTAATGCTGCAAGACGCATTTATCATGAAAGATTTCCTCGGCATGTAGTACCTAACGGAAGAACTTTTGTACGTCTCCATCGACTTTCTGAAACAGGCAGTTTTAAAAGATCGACGGTTGTCATCGGGAGGCCTATAACGGTACGAACAGTTCAAATGGAAGAAGCTGTTTTAAATGAAATTGAAGCAAATCCTACCAGTACCCGGAAAATAGCTGAAGAACTGAACATTACCCATGTCACAGTGTGGTAGATTTTAAGAGACCAGCAGCTATATCCCTACCAAATGCAACGTGTCCAAGCTCTATTGCCCAGAGATTTGCCTTTAAGACTAACTTTTTGTGGTTGGTTACGCGGTAAAATAATAAGAAATCCAGGTTTCTTACGTCGAATATTGTTTACAAATGAAGCTTGTTTTTCTCGCAATTCAATTATTAATTTCCATAACAAACACATATGGGCCGAAAACAATCCACACGCCTTAGTAGAAAATAATTTTCAAGAACGGTTTTCTTTTAATATTTGGGTTGGAATTGTCGGTGACCACCTCATTGGGCCTCATTTTCTTCCAAATAGACTTAATGGGAAAGAATACCGAAGGTTTTTAGAATTTGATTTACCTGGACTTTTAGAAGAAGTTCCAGTCATGGAAAGTTTCCGTATGTGGTACATGCACGACGGGGCTCCACCGCACTTTAGTCTAGTGGCGCGGCAAGTTTTGGATGAAAATTACCATAACCGTTGTATTGGGAGAGCAGGCCCACAACCGTGGCCTCCTCGCGCGCCCTATATTAATCCCCTAGATTATTTTCTTTGGGGACACCTTAAAGCGTTGGTATACAAAACTCCTATTGAATGTGAAGATGATCTACGAAATAAAATCAATAATTCATGTGACATAATAAAAAATACTCCAGGTATTTTCGGGAGAGTGCGTAATTCAATGATGAGGCGGTTAGACGGTTGTATTGAAGCCGAAGGTGGCCATTTCCAACACTTCATTTAGTAAAATTCGCTAGTCTAGATGTTAAAAATGTATTTAATTTAGTGTTTATTTGTTGTTGTTATTATTAATAAAAAATGATAATTTTCAAAAGTAAATTTCCCTTTTTATTTTTTTTTTTCAAAAACTAATCAACATACGAAATTCAAGAGACAAAAAAGCTGTACTTTTAGTTGCTTAATAATAAAAAAATTTAAAAATTACGTTTATTTGTTGTTGATATTATTAATAAAAAATAATAAAAAATGATAATTTTCAAAAGAAAATTCCCCTTTTTATTTTTTTTTTCAAAAACTAATCAAGATACGAATACACTTCAAGAGACAAAAAAGCTGTACTTTTAGTTGCTTAATAATAAAAAAATTAAAAAGTTACAAAAAAATGTGAGGCGTACATTTTTTTTCTCAAAAATATTCGTTAAGGTGTCTTAATACATTTAATCAAATTAGGGCTAAATTAGCCCCTTAACACTACGAATAACAATGCCAAATTACAACAAAATTGGGTAAAGGATTTTTAAGATATTTACGAGAAAGCAATTTTTTTAAAAAAGTTTAACACCCTGTATATATATATACAGTGACCGGCAAAAAGTTCGCAACATATGGGAAAAATTTTTATTAGGTGAGTATTGGAAAAACTTTTCCGGGGGATCGGTTCTGCATGTCCGATAACCTAAAAATCGATTTTGACATACGCCACGTGACCACTGGTATAGCGTCAAATTAAAAAAAAAAATTGTTAATTTACAAAAAGTGAGGTTAGTTGACGAGATATCAAAAAAAGTTATTTGAAAAAATTGCTTAGAATTAAATTCTAGGTCCTTGTGCAAAATTTTAAGATTTTATTTAAAAAAATTGGAAAACTCAATTTTTTTTAAATATTTTTTTATCGATTTACAAATTTCCAGTTTTTTTCGTTTAGATAGCTTGGCTAATGTAAAGCCCATGTATCTGGATGAAAATAAACGAATGTAGTAGTTTTTTCTACAATTGACAGGACAAAATTAAAAAAAACAGGGTTTCGCCGGACGCTAGCTGTTGCAATGATTTGTATCTAGCAGCAGTGTCAAAATTTTAGAGACATTTCAATGAGATTACATTGAGAAAACCTTAATCGTCTTAAATATATCTGAAGTTCGACTTTTTGTAAAGTTAAGGGGAGTAAAATAGATAATAAACAAAAAATTACCTGTTTATTTAATCGAAATTTCATAAACGAAAACCAATGTAAGAAAAACTTAAAAGTAGTCAAATTCTGTACTAACAACATAAAAAATCATTGTTTTTCCTTGGGTGCACAAAATTTAAAACTCAGTATGACCACCATTTCTCTCCATACATACTATTGTTCTCGAGCGCAACTCTCGATTAACATTTCGGAGCATTTTACGATTTATTTGCAATACACAATTTCTAATGACATTCTCTAAATTTTGTATATTCCTAAAGGGTCGATGTTTGTACACAGAGTTCTTTAGGTATCCCCACATAAAGAAATCTAACGGAGTCAGATCTGGTGATCTCGCAGGCCACGGATTTTCCGAAAACCGTCCTATCCACTGGTTTCCAAATTCTTGATCCAGCCATCTCTTCACCTCATTTGTGGAATGAATGCTAGCTCCGTCTTGTTGAAAGTATAAATTTCTTCTTTCGGCTAATGACAAATTGTCTAAAAAGTCAGATATCTCAGTTTGTAGAAATTCTAAATATCGTTCTGAATTTAAATTGTCTCTAAAGAAAAAAGGTCCCACTATTCTGAGGTTGAAAATTCCGCACCACACATTAACCTTAAAACTATATTGGTCTTTACTCTGAATTACAAAGTCTGGGTTTTCGGTGGCCCACCATCTACAGTTTTGTGAACTGACGGTTCCGTTAGAGGTAAATGTAGCTTCATCCGAGAAAAGAACGTTCTTTGGGAAATTAAAATCTTCCTCAATCATACCCTGGAACCAGGCACAAAAATCGAAGCGGGCGTCATAATCCCTATCTTTTAATACTTGTACAAATTTAGGTTTGTACGGATGAAATTTGTTTCTTTTTAATATCCTCCGCACAGATCTTTCGTGAATGTTAGTGATCTCCGATATTTGACTAACTGCTAATTGGGGTGTTTCTGTGATCGACAAACACACATCCAGAGAACCTTCGTCACCTGTTACCGGTTTTTCATGGGAAACTTTATACTGATTTTCTACCGATCCCGTTTCTTTAAATTTATTGACTAGACGAGATACTGTGGAATAATGGAGGGATTTATCGGGGTGCCTCTCATTAAAAATTGCTGCTGTTTCTCTATGGCTTTTGTAATTATCTCCAGAAATTAAAATAATTTCTATCTTTTCCTGAAGAAGTAGTGTGGGTGCCATTTTAAGGAATAAAATATTAATAAACTTATGTAAAATATCAAACTTAGTAAGATGCGAGACATAAACCAATGACATAGGTTGAAATCAAACAAATTATAATTTGTTTGACATTTTTCTGTTGTTTTTAACCTACTAGATTATTTGGTTGTTTTAATTTCAGAGCCTGCTTTGGTAGTTTTAAGTACAACTAAATAGACCTGGTTGTTAAATTTATGTGCGAAAAATCTTAATAAAATCTTGATACAGTCATTTCATTAGATTCAAACCATTGCAACAGCGAGCGTCCGGCGAACACCTATTTTTTCGATTTTGTCCTGTCAATTGTAGAATTGTAGATCTGACTCCGTTAGATTTTTTTATGTGGGGATACCTAAAGAACCCTGTGTACAAACATCGACCCTTTAGGAATATACAAAATTTAGAGAATGTCATTATAAATTGTGTATTGCAAATAAATCGTAAAATGCTCCGAAATGTTAATCGAGAGTTGCGCTCGAGAACAACAGTATGTATGGAGAGAAATGGTGGTCATACTGAGTTTTAAATTTTGTGCACCCAAGGAAAAACAATGATTTTTTGTGTTGTTAGTACAGAATTTGACTACTTTTAAGTTTTTCTTACATTGGTTTTCGTTTATAAAATTTCGATTAAATAAACAGGTAATTTTTTGTTTATTATCTATTTTAATCCCCTTAACTTTACAAAAAGTCGAACTTCAGATATATTTAAGACGATTAAGGTTTTCTCAATGTAATCTCATTGAAATGTCTCTAAAATTTTGACACTGCTGCTAGATACAAATCATTGCAACAGCTAGCGTCCGGCGAAACCCTGTTTTTTTTAATTTTGTCCTGTCAATTGTAGAAAAAACTACTACATTCGTTTATTTTCATCCAGATACATGGGCTTTACATTAGCCAAGCTATCTAAACGAAAAAAACCGGAAATTTGTAAATCGATAAAAAAATATTTAAAAAAAATTGAGTTTTCCAATTTTTTTAAATAAAATCTTAAAATTTTGCACAAGGACCTAGAATTTAATTCTAAGCAATTTTTTCAAATAACTTTTTTTGATATCTCGTCAACTAACCTCACTTTTTGTAAATTAACAATTTTTTTTTTAATTTGACGCTATACCAGTGGTCACGTGACGTATGTCAAAATCGATTTTTAGGTTATCGGACATGCAGAACCGATCCCCTGGGAAAGTTTTTCCGATACTCTCCTAATAAAAATTTTTCCCATATGTTGCGAACTTTTTGCCGGTCACTGTATATATATATATATATATATATATATATATATATATATATATATATATATATATATATATATATATACTTTATAAATTTTTCTTGGGTTTTTTTGGTTCAACAAAATTCAGTAAGTCTACCTCATATTTTTTATTTCAAACGTTTCGGCAACACTTTTGCCTTCATCAGTGTAATTTTTATTCTAAAATAACATTTTGAATTTCAGTCAAACATACATTTTTATAGGTTAATTAGACTGACTTACCATAAAAAGGTTATTTCCTATTGAAAGATAGGGTGGTCAAAATGACATAATATTTACAAAAAGACACCACATTTAAAAACTTTAAAAACGTTCTAAAATACATCCATACGAAACATAAACACATGAAGTTGAAACGGTACTGAGATTTGCCAAGATAGATTTGTATGGGATCTGCTTTGGTATTTTTTTGTTATTTTCGAGATAAGAAGTTATTTTTTGTTTTATATTTATGATTTATTTGTCGGAAAAGAAAAAGGGGGGGTTGGGGGGGGGGAGGATTGTTATTAATTGTATTAGTCAATAAAATATTGACTAATTAATCAATAACGTTATAATAAATTTTGCTTAAGTTTTTTATATCTGATTTCTCGTTCACAGAATCCTCATTTTTTTTGATAAATAACATTTCTGAAAATTCCCTTTTTTGCTGGTTTATTTCCGTTTTTAAAATTTTGGTTTCAGAAAAATTAAATCTATGGGAGGTTTCCGTTTCATGTTTAGTAAGGGCGGTTTTATTTCTTTTGTCGTATCGATGGCCGTTGAGTCTGCTGTTGAGGTATTGGCTTGTTTGACCTATATATACTTTGGGGCAATTATTACATGGTATTTGATAAATGGTATGGGTTTTACGGTGTTTCTGTGTTTTGCTTTTAAGTGAGCTGAAGTATCTCTGTAGAAGTTTATGACCTTTGTGACATACAGTAATTTCTTTACCTTTAAAATATTTTTGTAAATTTTCCGATAGACCCTGTATATATGGTATTGATAAAAATTTATCTTTTTTATCTCTATTGTTTTGTAATTCTAAATTTTCGTTTAATTTTTGTAGACGGGAGTTAAAAATTGAGTTTATTAGTTGTGCCGGATAGCTATTTTGAATAAGGATATTTTTAGCTTTTTCTATAGCTGTATTTCTATAATTTGGATCGCTTAGTTTAATAGCTCGGTCTGCTAAGCCTACGACAACAGATTTTTTTTGGGACATAGGGTGTTGGGAGAAGAAATTAAGGTATCGTCCAGACCATGTTTTTTTTGTATACCATTCAGTGTAAATTTTATTATTTTGGTTATACAGGGTCATATCCAAGAAATTAATTTTTCCGTTTTCCTCCGTCTCCAGGGTGAATTGCAATTTATTATGGAAAACATTGAACGCATTTAAAATGTAATTTATTTTATCTTTTGGTACTGCAGTAATGCAGTCGTCTACATAACGTAAGAAAAATGGTATTTGCAGATTTAAGTTATTAATTACATTGTTTTCTAGTTCCTCTAGAGCCATTTGTGCAATCACACTTGAGATGGAGGAGCCCATTGCACAACCCTCGATTTGTTTGTAAAATTTGTCTTGGTACATAAAATATGTCGAGTGTAATATCAGTTTAACAGCCTTCAGAAATTCATTGAGAGGAATATCTGTATATTTTTTTATTTGATCCCATTTGTTTTTAACTAAATTTAGGGCGAATTCTATGGGTACATTTGTGTACAAAGACACAACATCTAAGGATATCAGGATGTGATCATTCGGGATAATAACATTTTTAATTTTCTCCTTGAAATCCCACGAATCTTTAATATAGGTACTGGATTTATTTGTAATATTTTTAAGGATGTCTTTTAAAAATTTGGATAAATTACTTAATGGTGATTGAACGCAAGAGACGATGGGGCGCATGGGTATCCCCGTTTTATGCAATTTTGGCAATCCGTATATTTTTGGTGGCTGAGCATTGTGAATTTTCAGGTTATTGGCGATATTTGGGGATATATAGTTTTTATTTTCCCATTGTTTTACTATTTCATTATTTTGTTTTTGAAGAATATTTGTCGGGTCGTTATTAATTTTTTTGTAGGTCTGTGCATCGGACAAAAGTATTGCCATTTTCCTGTCGTATTCATCAGCTTCCATAATTACAGTTTTATTTGATTTATCAGGCCTTAGGATTTTTAAATTTGGGTGTTGCTTCAGGAATGTATTTGTTTTTTTAAGTTTTTTGCATAAGTCTTTTTCAAGGGCATGGTTTTTAGTTTTGTGTCGATTAGAGCTAAGTTTATTTTTGTGACTTGTTAACATATTGCAACAGCTAGCTCTGATTTCATCTTTATTTTCCGTAGTGAAATTATGAACAGAAACCTCAATAGATGAAATTATTTCCGGGACAGGTAACTCTTTAGGATCTTCAATCGGAACCGCAAAATTAGATCCCAAACTTAAAATATCTATAGCATAATCGGGAATATCAATATTTGTTAAATTTTCAAGCCAGGCTTCTTCTATGTTTATTTTTTTGGGCTTTCCTTGATGATTTTGAGATATAAGACGATTTATCTTTTTTATGTTTTTTTGTTTTATTTTATTAAAGAGCGTTTCAAATTTTCTGTGTTCGGTTTCCAGGAAACTTTCAAAAGCATTTGGTGGAAGAGCCTGCTGTAATTCTAATTTGATTCGAGAAATTTCCATTTCCAATCTATTTATGTTACTGATGGTATCACTAATCAATAAATTTAGAGTGCCAGTTGTAAAGTTATTCAAAATATGTTCATGAAATTTCCTTTTTAGGTTTACAGAGGAGAAATCAATATGGTTAATTTTTATACTAAGGAATTTTGGTCTTAGTTTTTCAGTTTTGCATATAATAAAAAGCTTCTTCTGTTTTTTTGATTTGCCAATTTACAGTTATGTTTTGCAAAACATTTCATATTGGTAAAAGCAGCTTGACCAAAAGTTGTTTTGTTATATTCATAGGACAGCAAATTTTCACCCATTTTGCGATATATTCTAATATACTAGATTCTTGAACCATTCAAATATATTCTTTATAAATTTTTCTTGGGTTTTTTTGGTTCAACAAAATTCAGTAAGTCTACCTCATATTTTTTATTTCAAACGTTTCGGCAACACTTTTGCCTTCATCAGTGTAATTTTTATTCTAAAATAACATTTTGAATTTCAGTCAAACATACATTTTTATAGGTTAATTAGACTGACTTACCATAAAAAGGTTATTTCCTATTGAAAGATAGGGTGGTCAAAATGACATAATATTTACAAAAAGACACCACATTTAAAAACTTTAAAAACGTTCTAAAATACATCCATACGAAACATAAACACATGAAGTTGAAACGGTACTGAGATTTGCCAAGATAGATTTGTATGGGATCTGCTTTGGTATTTTTTTGTTATTTTCGAGATAAGAAGTTATTTTTTGTTTTATATTTATGATTTATTTGTCGGAAAAGAAAAAGGGGGGGTTTGGGGGGGGAGGATTGTTATTAATTGTATTAGTCAATAAAATATTGACTAATTAATCAATAACGTTATAATAAATTTTGCTTAAGTTTTTTATATCTGATTTCTCGTTCACAGAATCCTCATTTTTTTTGATAAATAACATTTCTAAAAATTCCCTTTTTTGCTGGTTTATTTCCGTTTTTAAAATTTTGGTTTCAGAAAAATTAAATCTATGGGAGGTTTCCGTTTCATGTTTAGTAAGGGCGGTTTTATTTCTTTTGTCGTATCGATGGCCGTTGAGTCTGCTGTTGAGGTATTGGCTTGTTTGACCTATATATACTTTGGGGCAATTATTACATGGTATTTGATAAATGGTATGGGTTTTACGGTGTTTCTGTGTTTTGCTTTTAAGTGAGCTGAAGTGTCTCTGTAGAAGTTTATGACCTTTGTGACATACAGTAATTTCTTTACCTTTAAAATATTTTTGTAAATTTTCCGATAGACCCTGTATATATGGTATTGATAAAAATTTATCTTTTTTATCTCTATTGTTTTGTAATTCTAAATTTTCGTTTAATTTTTGTAGACGGGAGTTAAAAATTGAGTTTATTAGTTGTGCCGGATAGCTATTTTGAATAAGGATATTTTTAGCTTTTTCTATAGCTGTATTTCTATAATTTGGATCGCTTAGTTTAATAGCTCGGTCTGCTAAGCCTACGACAACAGATTTTTTTTGGGACATAGGGTGTTGGGAGAAGAAATTAAGGTATCGTCCAGACCATGTTTTTTTTGTATACCATTCAGTGTAATTTCATAACCAAAATAATAAAATTTACACTGAATGGTATACAAAAAAAACATGGTCTGGACGATACCTTAATTTCTTCTCCCAACACCCTATGTCCCAAAAAAAATCTGTTGTCGTAGGCTTAGCAGACCGAGCTATTAAACTAAGCGATCCAAATTATAGAAATACAGCTATAGAAAAAGCTAAAAATATCCTTATTCAAAATAGCTATCCGGCACAACTAATAAACTCAATTTTTAACTCCCGTCTACAAAAATTAAACGAAAATTTAGAATTACAAAGCAATAGAGATAAAAAAGATAAATTTTTATCAATACCATATATACAGGGTCTATCGGAAAATTTACAAAAATATTTTAAAGGTAAAGAAATTACTGTATGTCACAAAGGTCATAAACTTCTACAGAGACACTTCAGCTCACTTAAAAGCAAAACACAGAAACACCGTAAAACCCATACCATTTATCAAATACCATGTAATAATTGCCCCAAAGTATATATAGGTCAAACAAGCCAATACCTCAACAGCAGACTCAACGGCCATCGATACGACAAAAGAAATAAAACCGCCCTTACTAAACATGAAACGGAAACCTCCCATAGATTTAATTTTTCTGAAACCAAAATTTTAAAATCGGAAATAAACCAGCAAAAAAGGGAATTTTTAGAAATGTTATTTATCAAAAAAAATGAGGATTCTGTGAACGAGAAATCAGATATAAAAAACTTAAGCAAAATTTATTATAACGTTATTGATTAATTAGTCAATATTTTATTGACTAATACAATTAATAACAATCCTCCCCCCCCCAACCCCCCCTTTTTCTTTTCCGACAAATAAATCATAAATATAAAACAAAAAATAACTTCTTATCTCGAAAATAACAAAAAAATACCAAAGCAGATCCCATACAAATCTATCTTGGCAAATCTCAGTACCGTTTCAACTTCATGTGTTTATGTTTCGTATGGATGTATTTTAGAACGTTTTTAAAGTTTTTAAATGTGGTGTCTTTTTGTAAATATTATGTCATTTTGACCACCCTATCTTTCAATAGGAAATAACCTTTTTATGGTAAGTCAGTCTAATTAACCTATAAAAATGTATGTTTGACTGAAATTCAAAATGTTATTTTAGAATAAAAATTACACTGATGAAGGCAAGAGTGTTGCCGAAACGTTTGAAATAAAAAATATGAGGTAGACTTACTGAATTTTGTTGAACCAAAAAAACCCAAGAAAAATTTATAAAGAATATATTTGAATTGTTCAAGAATCTAGTATATTAGAATATATCGCAAAATGGGTGAAAATTTGCTGTCCTATGAATATAACCAAACAACTTTTGGTCAAGCTGCTTTTACCAATATGAAATGTTTTGCAAAACATAACTGTAAATTGGCAAATCAAAAAAACAGAAGAAGCTTTTTATTAAGATGCAAAACTGAAAAACTAAGACCAAAATTCCTTAGTATAAAAATTAACCATATTGATTTCTCCTCTGTAAACCTAAAAAGGAAATTTCATGAACATATTTTGAATAACTTTACAACTGGCACTCTAAATTTATTGATTAGTGATACCATCAGTAACATAAATAGATTGGAAATGGAAATTTCTCGAATCAAATTAGAATTACAGCAGGCTCTTCCACCAAATGCTTTTGAAAGTTTCCTGGAAACCGAACACAGAAAATTTGAAACGCTCTTTAATAAAATAAAACAAAAAAACATAAAAAAGATAAATCGTCTTATATCTCAAAATCATCAAGGAAAGCCCAAAAAAATAAACATAGAAGAAGCCTGGCTTGAAAATTTAACAAATATTGATATTCCCGATTATGCTATAGATATTTTAAGTTTGGGATCTAATTTTGCGGTTCCGATTGAAGATCCTAAAGAGTTACCTGTCCCGGAAATAATTTCATCTATTGAGGTTTCTGTTCATAATTTCACTACGGAAAATAAAGATGAAATCAGAGCTAGCTGTTGCAATATGTTAACAAGTCACAAAAATAAACTTAGCTCTAATCGACACAAAACTAAAAACCATGCCCTTGAAAAAGACTTATGCAAAAAACTTAAAAAAACAAATACATTCCTGAAGCAACACCCAAATTTAAAAATCCTAAGGCCTGATAAATCAAATAAAACTGTAATTATGGAAGCTGATGAATACGACAGGAAAATGGCAATACTTTTGTCCGATGCACAGACCTACAAAGAAATTAATAACGACCCGACAAATATTCTTCAAAAACAAAATAATGAAATAGTAAAACAATGGGAAAATAAAAACTATGTATCCCCAAATATCGCCAATAACCTGAAAATTCACAATGCTCAGCCACCAAAAATATACGGATTGCCAAAATTGCATAAAACGGGGATACCCATGCGCCCCATCGTCTCTTGCGTTCAATCACCATTAAGTAATTTATCCAAATTTTTAAAAGACATCCTTAAAAATATTACAAATAAATCCAGTACCTACATTAAAGATTCGTGGGATTTCAAGGAGAAAATTAAAAATGTTATTATCCCGAATGATCACATCCTGATATCCTTAGATGTTGTGTCTTTGTACACAAATGTACCCATAGAATTCGCCCTAAATTTAGTTAAAAACAAATGGGATCAAATAAAAAAATATACAGATATTCCTCTCAATGAATTTCTGAAGGCTGTTAAACTGATATTACACTCGACATATTTTATGTACCAAGACAAATTTTACAAACAAATCGAGGGTTGTGCAATGGGCTCCTCCATCTCAAGTGTGATTGCACAAATGGCTCTAGAGGAACTAGAAAACAATGTAATTAATAACTTAAATCTGCAAATACCATTTTTCTTACGTTATGTAGACGACTGCATTACTGCAGTACCAAAAGATAAAATAAATTACATTTTAAATGCGTTCAATGTTTTCCATAATAAATTGCAATTCACCCTGGAGACGGAGGAAAATGGAAAAATTAATTTCTTGGATATGACCCTGTATAACCAAAATAATAAAATTTACACTGAATGGTATACAAAAAAAATATGGTCTGGACGATACCTTAATTTCTTCTCCCAACACCCTATGTCCCAAAAAAAATCTGTTGTCGTAGGCTTAGCAGACCGAGCTATTAAACTAAGCGATCCAAATTATAGAAATACAGCTATAGAAAAAGCTAAAAATATCCTTATTCAAAATAGCTATCCGGCACAACTAATAAACTCAATTTTTAACTCCCGTCTACAAAAATTAAACGAAAATTTAGAATTACAAAACAATAGAGATAAAAAAGATAAATTTTTATCAATACCATATATACAGGGTCTATCGGAAAATTTACAAAAATATTTTAAAGGTAAAGAAATTACTGTATGTCACAAAGGTCATAAACTTCTACAGAGACACTTCAGCTCACTTAAAAGCAAAACACAGAAACACCGTAAAACCCATACCATTTATCAAATACCATGTAATAATTGCCCCAAAGTATATATAGGTCAAACAAGCCAATACCTCAACAGCAGACTCAACGGCCATCGATACGACAAAAGAAATAAAACCGCCCTTACTAAACATGAAACGGAAACCTCCCATAGATTTAATTTTTCTGAAACCAAAATTTTAAAAACGGAAATAAACCAGCAAAAAAGGGAATTTTTAGAAATGTTATTTATCAAAAAAAATGAGGATTCTGTGAACGAGAAATCAGATATAAAAAACTTAAGCAAAATTTATTATAACGTTATTGATTAATTAGTCAATATTTTATTGACTAATACAATTAATAACAATCCTCCCCCCCCCCAACCCCCCTTTTTCTTTTCCGACAAATAAATCATAAATATAAAACAAAAAATAACTTCTTATCTCGAAAATAACAAAAAAATACCAAAGCAGATCCCATACAAATCTATCTTGGCAAATCTCAGTACCGTTTCAACTTCATGTGTTTATGTTTCGTATGGATGTATTTTAGAACGTTTTTAAAGTTTTTAAATGTGGTGTCTTTTTGTAAATATTATGTCATTTTGACCACCCTATCTTTCAATAGGAAATAACCTTTTTATGGTAAGTCAGTCTAATTAACCTATAAAAATGTATGTTTGACTGAAATTCAAAATGTTATTTTAGAATAAAAATTACACTGATGAAGGCAAAAGTGTTGCCGAAACGTTTGAAATAAAAAATATGAGGTAGACTTACTGAATTTTGCTGAACCAAAAAAACCCAAGAAAAATTTATAAAGAATATATTTGAATGGTTCAAGAATCTAGTATATTAGAATATATCGCAAAATGGGTGAAAATTTGCTGTCCTATGAATATAACAAAACAACTTTTGGTCAAGCTGCTTTTACCAATATGAAATGTTTTGCAAAACATAACTGTAAATTGGCAAATCAAAAAAACAGAAGAAGCTTTTTATTAAGATGCAAAACTGAAAAACTAAGACCAAAATTCCTTAGTATAAAAATTAACCATATTGATTTCTCCTCTGTAAACCTAAAAAGGAAATTTCATGAACATATTTTGAATAACTTTACAACTGGCACTCTAAATTTATTGATTAGTGATACCATCAGTAACATAAATAGATTGGAAATGGAAATTTCTCGAATCAAATTAGAATTACAGCAGGCTCTTCCACCAAATGCTTTTGAAAGTTTCCTGGAAACCGAACACAGAAAATTTGAAACGCTCTTTAATAAAATAAAACAAAAAAACATAAAAAAGATAAATCGTCTTATATCTCAAAATCATCAAGGAAAGCCCAAAAAAATAAACATAGAAGAAGCCTGGCTTGAAAATTTAACAAATATTGATATTCCCGATTATGCTATAGATATTTTAAGTTTGGGATCTAATTTTGCGGTTCCGATTGAAGATCCTAAAGAGTTACCTGTCCCGGAAATAATTTCATCTATTGAGGTTTCTGTTCATAATTTCACTACGGAAAATAAAGATGAAATCAGAGCTAGCTGTTGCAATATGTTAACAAGTCACAAAAATAAACTTAGCTCTAATCGACACAAAACTAAAAACCATGCCCTTGAAAAAGACTTATGCAAAAAATTAAAAAAACAAATACATTCCTGAAGCAACACCCAAATTTAAAAATCCTAAGGCCTGATAAATCAAATAAAACTGTAATTATGGAAGCTGATGAATACGACAGGAAAATGGCAATACTTTTGTCCGATGCACAGACCTACAAAGAAATTAATAACGACCCGACAAATATTCTTCAAAAACAAAATAATGAAATAGTAAAACAATGGGAAAATAAAAACTATATATCCCCAAATATCGCCAATAACCTGAAAATTCACAATGCTCAGCCACCAAAAATATACGGATTGCCAAAATTGCATAAAACGGGGATACCCATGCGCCCCATCGTCTCTTGCGTTCAATCACCATTAAGTAATTTATCCAAATTTTTAAAAGACATCCTTAAAAATATTACAAATAAATCCAGTACCTATATTAAAGATTCGTGGGATTTCAAGGAGAAAATTAAAAATGTTATTATCCCGAATGATCACATCCTGATATCCTTAGATGTTGTGTCTTTGTACACAAATGTACCCATAGAATTCGCCCTAAATTTAGTTAAAAACAAATGGGATCAAATAAAAAAATATACAGATATTCCTCTCAATGAATTTCTGAAGGCTGTTAAACTGATATTACACTCGACATATTTTATGTACCAAGACAAATTTTACAAACAAATCGAGGGTTGTGCAATGGGCTCCTCCATCTCAAGTGTGATTGCACAAATGGCTCTAGAGGAACTAGAAAACAATGTAATTAATAACTTAAATCTGCAAATACCATTTTTCTTACGTTATGTAGACGACTGCATTACTGCAGTACCAAAAGATAAAATAAATTACATTTTAAATGCGTTCAATGTTTTCCATAATAAATTGCAATTCACCCTGGAGACGGAGGAAAACGGAACAATTAATTTCTTGGATATGACCCTGTATAACCAAAATAATAAAATTTACACTGAATGGTATACAAAAAAAACATGGTCTGGACGATACCTTAATTTCTTCTCCCAACACCCTATGTCCCAAAAAAAATCTGTTGTCGTAGGCTTAGCAGACCGAGCTATTAAACTAAGCGATCCAAATTATAGAAATACAGCTATAGAAAAAGCTAAAAATATCCTTATTCAAAATAGCTATCCGGCACAACTAATAAACTCAATTTTTAACTCCCGTCTACAAAAATTAAACGAAAATTTAGAATTACAAAACAATAGAGATAAAAAAGATAAATTTTTATCAATACCATATATACAGGGTCTATCGGAAAATTTACAAAAATATTTTAAAGGTAAAGAAATTACTGTATGTCACAAAGGTCATAAACTTCTACAGAGACACTTCAGCTCACTTAAAAGCAAAACACAGAAACACCGTAAAACCCATACCATTTATCAAATACCATGTAATAATTGCCCCAAAGTATATATAGGTCAAACAAGCCAATACCTCAACAGCAGACTCAACGGCCATCGATACGACAAAAGAAATAAAACCGCCCTTACTAAACATGAAACGGAAACCTCCCATAGATTTAATTTTTCTGAAACCAAAATTTTAAAAACGGAAATAAACCAGCAAAAAAGGGAATTTTTAGAAATGTTATTTATCAAAAAAAATGAGGATTCTGTGAACGAGAAATCAGATATAAAAAACTTAAGCAAAATTTATTATAACGTTATTGATTAATTAGTCAATATTTTATTGACTAATACAATTAATAACAATCCTCCCCCCCCCAACCCCCCCCTTTTTCTTTTCCGACAAATAAATCATAAATATAAAACAAAAAATAACTTCTTATCTCGAAAATAACAAAAAAATACCAAAGCAGATCCCATACAAATCTATCTTGGCAAATCTCAGTACCGTTTCAACTTCATGTATTTATGTTTCGTATGGATGTATTTTAGAACGTTTTTAAAGTTTTTAAATGTGGTGTCTTTTTGTAAATATTATGTCATTTTGACCACCCTATCTTTCAATAGGAAATAACCTTTTTATGGTAAGTCAGTCTAATTAACCTATAAAAATGTATGTTTGACTGAAATTCAAAATGTTATTTTAGAATAAAAATTACACTGATGAAGGCAAAAGTGTTGCCGAAACGTTTGAAATAAAAAATATGAGGTAGACTTACTGAATTTTGTTGAACCAAAAAAACCCAAGAAAAATTTATAAAGAATATATTTGAATGGTTCAAGAATCTAGTATATTAGTATATATATATATATATATATATATATATATATATATATATATATATATATATATATATATATATATATATACATATACATATATATATATATATATATATATATATATATATATATATATATATATATATATATATATATACCGGGTGTCAACGAATCTATTAGACAAGCCATAACTTCTAGAGTACAAGGTATATAAAAATTAGATTTGGTATAGGTAAATGGTATGAAAAGAGGAGAGATTTCGCATATTTTTCACATTCCGGTCACTTCCGGTTTCACCGGAAATGGCTCAGGTTTTGAATTTGTAAATGGAATACCCTATATATTTTAACATTTTTGGATTTCTGAGACAATTCTGGACTAGAATTTGACATTTTGAAAAGTTTTTACGCCTTCTTGATTTTTTGAGAGCCGCTTTTAATATTGCATCTAGGTGGCCATGATCGCTCGCAAACTAACCAACGGACCTCAGGTGATGTCAGAAAATTACAATCGCAACGTTTTAGTAAATAGTATGATAGATAGGGATAAGACAAGTTGGAAAAATCACATTTTCCTGTTTAACTATTATTTTTCAAATGGCGACCCTTTTTTGACAAGTACTTTTCGAAAAGAGAATTTTGTGACGAATTTAACGATACTAACTTATTTGCGACTGGATTAAAAAAATTAACAAAATTAACACATTAACATAACAAAATTAACAAAATTATCTAACAACTTTAATGATGCTTCAATTAAAGTACTACCTATCTAAAATTTATCAAAAATCTTACTGTAGTAAATGTTCAAAGTGCATTCCTCCGTGTTCACGACACATATCAGCTTGTTCAATTGTTTCTCTCAACGCGTTTTGCAACATTTGAGGCGTTATACTTCTGAATGCCCGTAGAATTCTCTGTTCTAAGATTTCAAGAGTGGCTGGGGCTGTTGGATAGTAGACCCTTTCTTTAACATATCCCCAAATAAAAAAATCAAGGACAGTGAGATCCTGTGAGCGTTGAGGCCACCGTACTGGACCATTGGTTGCAATAACTTGATTATTAAAATGCCCTATTAAGTAATCAAGAACTTCTCTGGTATTGTGAGGCGGTGCTCCATCTTGTTGGAAGTAAATTCGCCATAAATCTTCTAAAGGTAGATGTTCAAGATGTTCCTCGATTTCATTTTGTAGAAATCCTAAGTATCTAGCCTTTGTTAACTGACCTTGAAAGAATATGGGCCCAATTATTCTGTCTCCAACGATACCAGCCCAGACATTAACCCCAAACCTTTCTTGAAAATTGCCCTCTCTCATTTTATGTTGATTTTGTGTGGCCCAGTAACGAGTATTTTGCTTATTGAACATACCATTATTTGTAAATCGGGATTCGTCGGAAAACAGAATAAAATTGATAAAATTGGGGTTAATTCTATGATTTTGAAGCAGCCAATCACAAAACACTACCCGTCTATCGCCATCGTCAGGATACAAATGTTGATGTAACTGATATTTGAATGATCGATATCCATGCTTTTTCAATATTTTTCTTGTTGATTCATGACTTATCTGCAGTTCTTGACTAATTTCTCTTAAAGAAGCCGTTTTATCAACCTCAACCATAGCAAGAACGTTAATCTCAGTCTCTTCATTTATGATAAACCTCTGTTCTGCCTCTCGATTTCTTTCTTGCCTTAACCACTTCTCAACATACAGAAAATACTGATGACCTGGATGATGCCGATTGGGATATCTTTGAGCATACAACTCAGCAGCATTTCTTGAATTTCTCTGACATTCTCCAAATATTAACAACATATCAACTTTCTCACTTTGAGTATACATTATTTTGATGAAAAATTTAACTGAAATTTAACGAAAACTAAAAAACTTTCACTATCTGCCCATAAAGCATAATGTCGTTGTAATTAATTAAGTGAGAATTTTGTTTTTCACAGAAGACTAGATGAAAATAACTAGAAAATATTATGCACCATGGCTATCCATGGCACACTTCACAAAAGTAAATAAATTATTATCCAGTATTTTGCCTAGCAATAGGTAGGTATTTAATTTATGTTCTTATTTTTAGTCCAATCGCCAATAAATTAGTATCGTTAAATTCGTCACAAAATTCTTTTTTCGAAAAGTACTTGTCAAAAAAGGGTCGCCATTTGAAAAATAATAGTTAGACAGGAAAATGTGATTTTTCCAACTTGTCTTATTCCTATCTATCATACTATTTACTAAAACTTTGCGATTGTAATTTTCTGACATCACCTGAGGTCCGTTGGTTAGTTTGCGAGCGATCATGGCCACCTAGATGCAATATTAAAAGCGGCTCTCAAAAAATCAAGAAGGCGTAAAAACTTTTCAAAATGTCAAATTCCAATCCAGAATTGTCTCAGAAATCCAAAAATGTTAAAATATATAGGGCATTCCATTTAAAAATTCAAAACCGGAGCCATTTCCGGTGACACCGGAAGTGACCGGAAAGTAAAAAATATGCGAAAACTCTCCTCTTTTCATACCATTTACCTATACCAAATCTAATTTTTATATACCTTGTACTCTAGAAGTTATGACTTGTCTAATAGGTTCGTTGACACCCGGTATATATATATATGTATATATATATATATATATATATATATATATATATATATATATATATATATATATATATATATACCGGGTGTCAACGAGATCACTTTCCGGCTGCCATTTATTTAGTTTTTAATCGAACAAGATGAAACTTGGCAGGAGTCATAGGCTCATAAAAAGTCACTTTTCGAGGTACTTGTCACATTTCGACGACTTCCGGTTTAGCCGGAAGTGACCCCAACTTTGAATTTTCAAATGAGACGCCCTGTATATATCTTGATTTTTGGAATCTAGAGATCATTTTACGTACAACTGTATTATAGTTATTACTTTTTGTGTCAATTTACCATTTTTAAAACAAATTCTTTGTTTTAATCTAGAGTGCCATGACCCACCTTAAATCGTTCTAATAGACGTGTACATCTGCACAAAAATACCTACACAATTTTATCACCTTTCATTTGTCATACCAGAGCGTTCGAAGTTGACTAAATCACTTTTTTGATAATAACTTAAAAAAATTAAATACAACTATAACACTTTCATAGTATAATTAGATGTAGTTTTTCATTACGAATCCAACGGTGCATCACAACATCAAAATTCTCTTGGATTTTCTAAAGAAATCTGCATTTTATTGCCATAGCCATTTGTTATGGTTTGATCAAACATGTAACTGCACGACGATCAAATATTATATCCAGTTAGCCATGACAAACAATTAAATTACTATATCTGTTTAAAAAATAACGGAATGAAGCCTCAAAATATTGTTAAATTTGCCATGGAAAACAATTGAATTCAGGATAAATGATAGAATTTTACAAATTTGTAAACAATTATTTTTTCTGGTGCTTAATATTATGTTTCTGGTTTGTGGCGAATTGTTTACAGCCACCCATTATTATTATTCAGTTTTGTCATGGCTAAGTGGATATAATATTTGATCGTCGTGCAGTTGCATGTTTTATCAAACCATATAAAATGGCTATTGCAATAAAATGTGGTTTTCTTTAAAAAATCCAAGAGAATTTTGATGTTGTGATGCACCGTTGGATTCGTAATAAAAAGCTACATCTAGTTATACTATGAAAGTGTTATAGTTGTATTTAATTTTTTTATGTTATTATCAAAAAAGTGATTTAGTCAACTTTGAACGCTCTGGTAAGACAAATGAAAGGTGATAAAATTGTGTAGGTATTTTTGTGCAGATGTACACGTCTATTAGCACGATTTAAGGTGGGTCATGGCACTCTAGATTAAAACAAAAAATTTGTTTTAAAAATGGCAAATTGACACAAAAAGTAATAAAAATAATACAGTTGTACGTAAAATGATCTCTAGATTCCAAAAATCAAGAAATATGCAGGGTGTCTCGTTTGAAAATCTAAAGTTGGTGTCACTTCCGGCTAAACCGGAAGTCGTCGAAATTTGACAAGTACCTAGAAAAGTGACTTTTTAGTAGCCTATGACTCCTGCAAAGTTTCATCTTGTTCGGTTAAATACTAAAGAAAGGGCAGCCGGAAAGTGATCTCGTTGACACCCGGTATATATATATATATATATATATATATATATATATATATATATATATATATATATATATATAGATATATCTAGCGAGCAAGGTGACGCTTTCCATGTAAAAATCGCGGTAAGACTGGCCTCCGCGGCACATTGGCCTCCGGTAGACGGAGGCCAATTTGACATTGACCTTAAAACTCATAATTGCCTATAAAATATTACAAGTAACAAGAAAATGGTGGAATTGGCCGGAGCCCAATTTACGCCAAATCTGTATAAAACTATACATCGTAGTCCGGTGTTTCTACCGTCGGGTGGCTCTGTCGTCGGTCACCAATATACATGAGCAATCTAGATAGCGGCTAACCTGGCCTCCAAGAATCGTGGCAACATTGCCGATAAATTGAAGACAAATGTGCTATTCTGGTTATTTCCACTTTCGGGAGATCTTATAAAGATGATGGTGCTTTGACTAATTAGAGTTACATTAGTTATAGGAGGTTTTATATAAATTTTATTCATCAATATACTTTGCCTTCTACTTATAATACAAATTTTAAAGTATCTAATCTGGGGTATCTATATGATTTAAAATAATCATGTAAATAAAGGGATAAATTCATTTAAAATAGAGATTGATAGATTTTCTAACAATTTTCTATTTATTTACGTGAAAATAAAATGCAAAGGATAATTTTATGAAATAAAACTATGCTTAATTAAGATAATAATTGTTATTTGGAGGCATATTATACACAGAGTCTGCCGAAAAACATGTTATAAATAAAAATTTTGTTTGTTCCTATAATTTGTCAAATATTTTTTTGCAGGGAATAAGATCTGTTTTTAAGAATAGTTTTTTTGTTTAATTTACACTTGAAATAGTATATTAATAAAAATTATTGTATTTTTTTTTAACTTGAATTTTAATATTTTGCCTGTCCCCGATGCAAATAAACCTAATCTCTATATATAAAAGAAGAAACTGACTGACTGACTGAGTTACTGACTGACTGACTGAATGACATATCAACGCACAGCCCACACCGCTGCGTGTAGAAACTTGAAATTTTGCACAGAGGTTTCTTATATAATGTAGGCGTGCACTTAGGAAGGGTTTTTCCAAATTCAACTCCTAAGGGGGTGAAATAGGGGTTCAAACTTTGTATGGAAAAAAATATTATATGGTCCTATTAATTTGAAATTTTATAGAAGTACTCTAAAAAACAAATGTGTTTCACAGTTTTTAATCAATCAACCCCTAGGGGAGTAAAATGGGGATTCAAAGTTTTGTAAGGGAGTAAAATTGTTATACGGTTCTATTACCTTAAAACTACGTAAAATACTCTGAAACATAAGCACATCTTTTATAAAATAAAAATAAAAAAAAGGATAAAAAGGCCCTGCTGGGAATTTCGCCAAAAATGTTAGATGTATCATTTTTGGGGTTATTAAGGTCCGAAAATCTAATTCTGTCTAACAGATGGTAAAAAAATAACAGAAAGCGGTGGATAAAAAGAGAGCGATTGACAATTTATTCCAAAAATATTACATTTTCGGCGTTATTAAGGTCAGAAAATCTAATTTTCTGTAATAGATGTTAAGAAAGTTAACGTGGGGTGGGGGGGGGGGGGGGGGGTAATAAGAAGCGACTGGCAATTTTATCAAAAACGTTAACTTATGTGTAATTTTCGGAGTTATAGATGTAAAAAATACAATTTTGTCTAACAGATGTTAAAAAAGTTATCGGGAAAGGGGGGATAAAAGGGAACGACTGAAAATTTCTCCAAAAGTGATAAATATCAATTTCCTGATTATTGAGGTCATAAAATGTAATTTTGCTTAGTGTATGTTCAAAAAATTAACGGGGGGGGGGGGGGATAAAATAGAGCAGCTGGAAATTTTATCCAAATTGTTAAACGTGTCATTTTTGGGATTATTGGGGTCATAAAATCTAATTTTATTTGACAAATTAACGGGGGGGGGGGGAGCGATTAACATTTTTTCCAAAAATGTTGTAATTTTTGGGGAGATTAAGGTCAAAAAATATAATTATGTGTTAAGAACAATGTTAAGAAAACTTAATGGGGGGGGGGGGCGATTGGCAATTTATTCAACAATGTTAACCAGTGTAACATTTTCGGGGTTATTAGATCAGAAAAGCTAATTTTGTGTAACAGATGTTATAAGAATTAACTGCGGGGGCGGGGGTTTGGAATTTCGTCTAAAATGTTAACTGATATGTCATTTTTGGGGTTATTGAGGTCCAAAAAGCTAATATATCATGACTATTACAAATTCAAAGAGAGGGAGATAAGATGAAGGGAGAGGGGAAGAATGGGTGCACTAAAAAGTAAAAATAAATATTTTATAACAATGAACAAAATTAAGTTGACGAATATTATTTATTTCATACTTTTCTGTGCTTTTCCTTTGGTGAAGTTGGTTCATTTTGTGAAAAAATAGAAATATTTTTAGAAGCAATAATTCATAAATACCACGTGGCAAAATCTAATATTAATTTCATTTCATTTACGGTCCAGTGGCGGCTCCTGGAATTTCAGATTGTCTTATCTCAGTTCCTACGCATGGGACCCACACCAAATTATAAGATGTTACTGATGGGTACTCTACAATCATTTTCGTCAAAAAATATTTAATTTTAAAATTTGCGAAAAAAGTTAGTTTTTTGGGCCGCTTCACCTGAGATCTGAGAAAGATCTGAAGAAAATTTGACTCTCATGTTTTTTTCATAACTTTAATCAGATTTTATCGGTAGAATTCAAATTTCATTGAATTACCTCTAATATATTGATTAATTAGGTTTTAAAATTTTGACCCAAAAATATTTTGTCTAAGAAATAACTTAAAATGTCATTTCTTTAAGGGAAATTAGAATATTTTCACCAAATTTGGAATTTGTCGATAAAATTTGATATACTTTATGAAAAAATATGGTAAGTGAACTTTTCTTCAGAACTTTCTCAGATCTCAGGTGAAGCGGCCCAAAAAATTAACTTTTTTTCGAAAATTTTAAATCTAAATATTTTTTACGAAAATGTTTATAGGGTACCCAATAGTAACATCCCATAATTTAGTGTAAGTCCCATGCGTAGGAACTGAGATACGACACATCTAAAATTTCAGGTCCCGCCACTGCATTTACCTACCTTTTCTATCAGTTCCCGGTGTTCGACCCCGATTTTGCGTCATGTTATATTGAAATTCCTCTAGATACGAGTATAACTAACCTAACCTAACCTAACCTAACTCATGTTTCATATATTCATAATCATGACATCAAAACTACCTACCACGCGGACGAAGTCGCGGGAGAAAGCTAGTTATGCCAAGCTTTTTTTACTGTACCACTAACTACTTTTAATTAACAAATTAGGACGCCTATTTAGTTCTTAAATTTATTGTTCGGTAAATTGCATATCTTGCATCGTTTTGAAATTATGTAATAAATTAGTCATTCGTTTATACTTTTTAAAAAGTTTTAAAACGGCAAATACCAACGGATATTTGGCTAAATACTTATATATAAAAGGCGATGTCCTATTAAACAAAAAGCAAGAAAAATTGTTTTTAAATAAAGCGCAGAATATAGCCGAGTATCAAGGTAATTCAGGTCTGTTCCAAAAAAATAGTTTTGGTTAGTCAAAGGGTCTTGATCAGCCTGTGTTCCGATAACGAAGCATTTTAGGACATACATATGGACTTCTTTAACTTACAATCAGCCTAGGAATCACATTCTGAAATATTCTCTACATATTTAATATCACCTTGTACAGTAAAATATCCCCTCCCGCATAACATAATATCCTGACAAGGGGAAGTTATCCGTTACTAGAGATTTATTTGGCAGTCTACATAATGAATTTTCTGTTATCTAGAAACCTATATATATATTAACCACAAGACCAGAAAAAATTATTAGATAAATATTTAATTTATTAAAATTTAAAAAAATAATAATTTTGTCTGATGCATTCGATTAACTTTATTTTTTAACATATTTTCAAATACTAAATTCTTTGCTAAATAAAATGCTTTAAAATCGTTATTTTTCTTCGCAAACATTTTTTAATTTCTAGTGACCTTTAGGCCGGCGCCGCGCCGGCCGCACATGAAAACAGGAGAGTTTCATGTTTCCTGTTTCGCGTTTCAAGTTTCTTTGATGTGCGGCCGGCCTAAGAGTTTCCATTCCTATTATTTTGTTTCTTTTAGCCTTGCTGTTCTGGAAAAAAATTTTTTCGGCATAAACATTCAAAAGAGACATGACCTAACATAATTAATTAAAGAAATTAAAGTTTTATTTGGTAATTTTCCATTACTTACTTACTTATAGAATTTTTGTGGGACACGGTACAAAAAGGGAAAGTACAAAACAAAATTTTAATTTCTTTTGATGAATTTTGTCTCTTTTGTGTGTTTATGGGCGAAAGTCATTCGTTTTTGATAGCAAATAACTAAGCAGCAGCAATGTAAATAGAAAAACAAAAAAGTAGAGATGATAACTCTTAAGGGAGATTTGACTATACTTATAACTAAACTGAAATGTATACGGTGAACCAAAAAAATACGATATATTTATTACAAAGTGAATTTTTGAAAAAACGAAACTTATTCGCTGAAAGTAAAGTTAGTAAAACAAAAATTAATTAATAATTATTAAGTTTATTTAAATGCTGTATCTCCTAGAACAAGAACTTCTAAGATTTATTGACTTTCAGTTCTATACGATTCAATTTCTATGTTTCTAAAATGTTGATTATTAAGATTTTCTATTTCTTATTTTTGGCACATTGCCTCCTAGGATCAAAAATCGTACGTTTGCAAGTACTCGACACGTCACAGTTTGATATATCAAAACACTACACAGACACTAGTATGTTTATTTGGCATTTATTGTGACTTTGTCACATGAAGAAAGCGGACAGTCATCAATGATAACACGATTTCCACGTTGGTCTGGAGAAATTATTGTCTGTGCAACTGGGTAAATATGTTTAACCTTTCTAACACGATTATAAAATGAAAGATAGCCGATAACAATGATTGTTGTCATTATCTTGACAATGACTAACAATCAAATTTATCCTATAATCATAAATTAACGGTTTTTCATTTAGACCGCGAGACTGACCAGCAAGAGATTTTTTTTAAAATCCCCCTCTGTATTACACAGCAAAGAAAACTAAAATTTTAAATGCAGTCTTATGCCACGTGGTACCTCATTTTAAAGGCCTTCAAAAAAGAAATATTTTACCGCGGCGCAAACCCTAGGTCCGTATCTTAATTTTTTTTAAATGGCAAGCCTATAGAAATTAAAAATCGTGAAAAAAAGATTAAAAATTTAAAAGTTGTTCAAAATGACCACCATGAACTTCTTGGCAGTAATAAAGTCGATTTTGGAACTCTGCCAAGAAATAACACCTGCCATTCTCAAAAATGAGTTCCAAAATCGGCTTCATTACTGCCAAGAAGTTTATGGTGGTCATTTTGAACAACAGTTACAAGAGTTATAAAGGTATTCAAATTTTAAATTTTTTTTTGCGATTTTTAATTTGTAAAGGTTTGCCATTTAAGAACAAATTAAGATACAGACCTCGGGTTCGCGGTAAAATGTTTCTTTTTTAAAGACCTTTAAAATGAGGTACCACACAGCATAGGGTTGCATTTAAAATTTTTGACGTTGAAAAGTTTTAGAGAAAATCGCCTGTGACAGACCGACGGACACCGAAGTGATTCCATAAGTATTCCGTTTCACGAAACACTAAAAAGTACATTTATTAACCAGTAAGATACACCTAAAATTTGATACCTCTATATTTACTAATAGAAAAGATATTTGTCCATTCTAAGACTTCTTAGTTTAGACACCCTGTATATTATATTACTTTAACCGAAGGCTTTTCGTCTTTCGCATTTTCAAATTACACAATGTACTTAGGTAAATAAATATTTGTATTTTAGTTTCAAATCGGACCCAAATTTTATTTACAAATAGTGTAGAGACACCCCTGGCATGGGCGCCCGCAGACTTTTTTCTCATGGGGGGGGGGGGGGCAAAATAAAAAAATAATAATACCTATATATTTTTAAAGATTTTATTTGTAGTGATTGATACAAATACACTAATAACTACAAACAGACAAAATTCGGTCAAGTGCAAGCTATACTTGCACAATTAGTATTCCGTGCCATCAGCCCCCCACTTAACCTGAGCAAATCTTGACCGCCCGTTCTCCGTCCATCTGCCGCGCTACCCACTGCCGACGCCACCAACGCCGTATCACATCGCGTATGCACGGAGCTAAGTGGGGGAGCGTGTCGAATGAGCCAAATTAAAATGTGTGTGTGTAACAACAAAAGTTGTTCCTTACATCGTGAGAAATATTTTTGTCGAAAAACTTTTTCTCTAGAAGCAATGGTTCAGCTGTTATAAGAAAATAAACAATTTAATTGTTTATAACAATTGTTCGCGCAAGAATTTTTCAAACCTGATAATTTTAGCTCAATCTACACCTGATTCTTAATGTTCATGATTTTTTTCAGATTTTTCTGAGCGATTCTTTTGGTCATGAGGGTGGGGGACAGCAATTTTTATGCGTTTCTCCCGAAAATTGTTAGAAAAATGCATAAAAAAGACATCATATATATTGTTGAATTCGTGCTTCAATAAGCTTTCATTTGACACTCCACACGATGCCCTTTTTTTCATTTCCCAATCTCCCCTAGAATCAAAATTCAACTTTTTATACTTCACATCTATGATTGGGCCACCACACTCTATGTCTGTGCTAAATTTCAAATTTTTACGGCGAATAGTTTCAGAGAAAATCGCCTGTGACAGACGGACACCGAAGTGATTTCATTTTGCTAATTTTAGCACGGAACACTAAAAAAAATGTTAAAAACTTCTTCATAAAATAAACATGCCGCCAGCAGAAAATGCATAGTAATTTGGCTGCCAGCTGCATTGAGTTAAGACTGGGTTTAAATAATATTTCTAATTGAATTTTTTTGTACGTGGCATTATAAAGGTGTTCAAACATTAGACAATTAGACAACATTTATCATAAAAAGAGATACTTATTATAAAAATAATAGATATCTGGCAATTCGTCCAACAAAAAGTACGAAGTATGACAATCCCACAATCTCAGGGGCTGTCACGGCCCCCCTGGCCCTCCTCTGCGGGCGCCCATGGCCCCTGGACTCACCTATGTTTACAACTCTTGTTTGTGAAATATAACTAGAAATGTGATTTATTGCGAAAATTCAAGGGCAATTTCTACTTCTTGAATAACAAATATTAGTAGTTAAAAAATCTATCCTTTATTTTTTGATCTTCTATATTGCTCGTACCTGTATACCAAATTTCATTAATAATAACCAGTTCTGTCGGTCTTCAAATATAACAAAGTAACATTAATCTAAAATAAATGCTGTGCTTTGCTTTTTACAGTCTGACAACACTGTACGGATACCACTTTACCAAAAAACGGTATATACAGAAGCCAAAGTATGCCAAATTATGAATAATTATGTAGAGTATACGGATGGAGGCCAACCTTACCGTCTGTTGTACGGACGTTAACCAGACTTTTGCACGTGTATATAGGGTGGAGGCTAACTTGTGCTATTTTTGGGCAGATGCCATTTTGACCGTCAGGTATATATATATATATATATATATATATATATATATATATATATATATATATATATATATATATATATATATATATATATATATATAGTTTATGGTTTGATTTGTTTCTTGGATCCTTATATATATTTTTATATTTGAGGGTTCTTGGGTTTTTGGATCCCGGGGAACAAATTATACCAATTTGTGGGTTGTTATTCACATTATATTTACGCTTCGGTCGTATTCTTCGACCTTCATCAGAATTTTTTTTGGTTTTTTGAAAGCTTCGAACGAAACTTCAGTGGTGCACTGGTAAAATATATATATATATATATATATATATATATATATATATATATATATATATATATATATATATATATATATATATATATATATATATGTATATATATTAATAGGTTAAATGTTTTTAACTGTAATTATGTCTGTATCACTAGTCCTATGTAAATATAATTTGTGATAGTTTTACCAGTGCACCACTGACGTTTCGTTCGAAGCTTTCAAAAAACCAAAAAAAATTCTGATGAAGGTCGAAGAATACGACCGAAGCGTAAATATAATGTGAATAACAACCCACAAATTTGTATAATTTTTTCCCCGGGATCCAAAAACCCAAGAACCCTCAAGTAAAAATATAATATATATATATATATATATATATATATATATATATATATATATATATATATATATATATATATATACATATATATATATATATATATATATATATATATATATATATATATATATATATATATATACATATATATATATATACAGCGTCTGCCCAGATTCGGTTACCAAATGGGAAACTTTTTTATTTTTGATTTTACGAAAAAAAGTTATTCCTGGTAAAAAGTTTTGCTTGTTGTAACAGTAAGACTCGCATTGAAAAAAAAGATATGTGATACAGGGCGTAATGAAAATCAAGAAAAAATATTTAGAAAACTATTTATTTTAACTAACAGATCCTAAAAACAAATTTTAGGTCACAACAGAACCACCGTTATTTTAAATGCACTTAATAAGATTTTTCTTAAACCGGCAAACAGCATGTCTTACATGATCGGCTGGGATTTCATCGCATGCTTCTCGTATCCTGCTTTTTTAAATGAATAAGATTTTCAGGTCTGTTTTTGTAAATAATTTCCTTAATTCGTCCCCAAAAGAAGAAATCAAGAGGTGTGAGGTCGGGGGACCTAGGCGGCCAATCCGAAAAATTATCATCTTGATTCGAAGTTCGCCCAATTTTGAAATTGAAGTTAAGCCGGGCTCATACTTCTGCTGAGAAATGACAAGGGGCACCATCTAACTAAATATTAAATCTTGCCTTACATGCAGAGGCAACTCATCAATAATATCAAAAAAGTCATTTTGCAAAAACGTTAGAAATATTTGTCCGTTAATGTTATTATCGAAAAAAATTGGTCCTAAAATTTTGTTTTTCAAAACACCACACCCAACATTAACTTTCTGAGACACTTTACTCCGACATTCTACTACCCAGTAAGGATTAGTTATACTTCAAAACCCCGAATTTTGTGATGAAAGCATTCCGTTGGTGGTAAACGTCGCTTTGACGGAAAACAAAATTTGAAACCCGAAATTTGGATGATCTTCATAATACCCCATTATTCAGTGACAATAATCAAATCGTATATCCATGTCTCCAGGAAATGCGTGAATAAATTTTGGTTTAAAATTTTTCTATTGGTTTTTCTTCAAAACAGTTTGGATAAATTTAATTAAGTAACCCATTCATGGGATCTTTGTTCAAGGGTTTTTTGGGTCCTCTGTAACATGAAGCAATATATCGAGCTCATCATCGTCAATGTCACTCTTACCTATTACCTGTTATGAAACCAGCACCAAATAAGATAATAAAAATAGGTTATTAGATTTTTCAAAAAAAAACGCTTTAAAGTCATAAAAGAAGTATTAAGAAAGAAGTTTAATGAAACGTTTCATTAAAAAAGTATTTATTTGCATTTACAAATGACATTACTAGCGAAAATTCCATGTTATTTACCTTAACTACTCGATTTTCTTTACGCCCTGTATATCATATCTTTTTTTTCAATGCCAGTCTTACTTTTACAACAAGCAAAACTTTTTATCAAGAATAACTTTTTTTCGTAAAATCAAAAATAAAAAAGTTTCCCATTTGGTAACCAAATCTGGGCAGACGCTGTATATACAGGGTGATTCAAAAGTACTTTGACAAACTTCAGGAGGTGATTGCTGGCATTATTTTAAGGCGAACAGTTCATATAAACAATGGTCCTTGGCGGCTTCGTTACGGAGATACAGGGTGTAGAAAAATTAAAAAAAAAATAGAATTTTTAAGTAGCTTCTAAACGTTTTGAGCTTGTGTTATGAAATTCGGAATATGAGATGAGCACCTAAGGACACTCGTTTTAAAAGTATATCGGGTTCTCAAATTTAACCAGTGGCGTCGGTACGAAACTTTCATATAACATTTTTTTCTGAAAACTATGCTACGCCACTGACTTATTTTATTTTAACTACCAGTCCTTGCTTTATTTGAGTCCTTGCTTTATTTGCAACAAAAAAAGTCTCTTGCGTTTTTTTCATACGGGGAACGGTTTAAAGGTAAATCATTATTTTATTCGGCTATACAACTATATTAAAAAATTTATTTTAAATTGATCAAAAAAATTTGTTTTAAATTGATCAAACATTCAGACATTATTAAAATAACAACTAATTGATTTAAATAAGTAAGCAACAGTTATAAAATTGCCTTAAATAAATTGTTGGAAATGTCTACCCTCAGCCAAGATGGAGGCATCTAATTTTTCAACACTCTGTATCTCCGTAACGAAGCCGCCAAGGACCATTGTTTATATGAACTTTTCGCCTTGAAATAATGCCAGCAATCACCTCCTGAAGTTTGTCAAAGTACTTTTGAATCACCCTGTATATACTCGTATATATGTATATATATATATATATATATATATATATATATATATATATATATATATATATATATATATATATATATATATATATATATATATACACGGTGTCCCATATAAGAATGCACACTACAGGGATCTCGTAAACCAGAAGAGATACAAAGATGATTAAATTAGAGAAAAGTTGCGCTTTGCTGAACCTTTCAAAGTCACGATACGAAATCTAAAAAAATCCGATTACTTCCGAAGATATTTGGGAAAAACCGAATTTTCCCGATTTCGTTTTTATTTTTTTCTGACTCTATTTAAAAAGATATGACAAAATAAATTTCACATTCTCATTGCCACTTTTTCTGCTCTACAAGCCGACGTTCTCAGATTTTCAATACGACGTTTCGTTTCTTCGCAACCATCATCAACTTCATTTTTTTAAATAGTCGAAAAATTTTGTTTTACTCCTAAAAAATTCTAATTTTAATTCTAAATCCCACGACATATCGCTTCTTACATTTATCCGACGTTTCGGACGAAAAAATCATCATCAATATTATTTGATGATTATTACGAAGGAACGAAACGTCGGATCAAAAATCGAATTACGTTATCATGTAGAGGAGAAAAAATTACATGGGAATGTGGATTTTATTTTGACCTGTCTTCTTTTGTGAAATCAGAAAAAAATTAATTGCCAAAATTTTTGTTTAAAATTTCAAGAATTCGTAGATTTTTTCTGATTCTACTGTAAGAGATAGATTAAAATAAATTTTACATTTTTATTGTCGTTTTGGCTTTTCTGGCGTTCTTGGCTTCGATTCTATGTTTTGGCTTTTCTCGACCATTATCAACTTTTTTTAAATAATCCGAAAATTTTATTTTAGCACAGTTAAATTGCCCTTGTTATTCTGAACATATGATTAAATAAGATTGTTTCAATGAACTTTTTGTAGCGTAAAAATAAAATATTTTGTTTTTTGATAATAAGATCTTGCTTACTTGCACGTATGTGATAAGTCGTTGAATTCAGAATAACAAGGGCAATTTAACTGTGCTAAAATAAAATTTTCGGATTATTTAAAAAAATTGATAATGGTCGAGAGAAGCCAAAACGTAGAATCAAAAATTGAATGACGTCATGTTGTAGAGGAGAAAAACGGCAATAAAAATGTAAAATTTATTTTAATCTATCTCTTACAGTAGAATCAGAAAAAAATCTACGAATTCTTGAAATTTTAAACAATAAATTTTGGCAATTAATTTTTTTCTGATTTCACAAAAGAAGACAGGTCAAAATAAAATCCACATTCCCATGAAATTTTTTCTCCTCTACATGATAACGTAATTCGATTTTTGATCCGACGTTTCGTTCCTTCGTAATAATCATCAAATAATATTGATGATGATTTTTTCGTCCGAAACATCGGATAAATGTAAGAAGCGATATGTCGTGGGATTTAGAATTAAAATTAGAATTTTTTAGGAATAAAACAAAATTTTTCGACTATTTAAAAAAATTAAGTTGATGATGGTTGCGAAGAAACGAAACGTCGTATTGAAAATCTAAGAACGTCGGCTTGTAGAGCAGAAAAAGTGGCAATGAGAATGTGAAATTTATTTTGTCATATCTTTTTAAATAGAGTCAGAAAAAAATAAAAACGAAATCGGGAAAATTCGGTTTTTCGCAAATATCTTCGGAAGTAATCGGATTTTGTTAGATTTCGTATCGTGACTTTGAAAGGTTCAGCAAAGCGCAACTTTTCTCTAATTTAATCATCTTTGTATCTCTTCTGGTTTACGAGATCCCTGTAGTGTGCATTCTTATATGGGACACGGTGTATACAGCGTCTGCCCAGATTTGGTTACCAAATGGGAAACTTATTTATTTTTGATTTTACGAGAAAACGTTATTCTTGATAAAAAGTTTTGCTTATTGTAAAAGTAAGACTGGCATTGAAGAAAAAAAAGATATGTTATACAGGGCGTAAACAAAATAAAGAAAATCGAGTAGATAAGGTAAATAGCGTGGAATTGTCACTAGTAATGTCATTTGTAAATGCAAATAAATATATTTTTTAATGAAACGTTTCATTAAACTTCTTTGTTAATACTTCTTTTATGACTTAAAAGCGTTTCTTTTAAATCTAATAACTTATTTATATTATCATACCTGTATGTGATGCTGGTTTTATAATAGGTAAGAGAGACATTAACGATGATGAGCTGGATATTATATTGCTTCGTGTTACAGAGGAACCCAAAAAAAGCCTTGAACAAAGATCCCATGAATTGGGTTACTTAATTAAATGTATCCAAACTGTTTTGAAGTAAAACAAATAGAAATATTTTAAAGCAAAATTTATTCACGCATTTCCTGGAGACATGGATATACGATTTGCTTATTGTCACTGGATAATGGGGTATTATGAATTTCGGGTTTCAATTTTGTTTTCCGTCGAAGCGAGGTTTACCTCCAACGGAATGTTTTCATCACAAAATTCGGAGTTGTGGAGTATAACTAATCCTTACTGGGTGGTAAAATGTCTGAGTCAAGTGTCTCAGAAAGTTAATGTTGAGTGTGGTGTTTTGAAAAACAAAATTTTAGGACCAATTTTTTTCGATAATAACATTAACGGACAAATATTTCTTACTTTTTTGCAAGATGACTTTTTTGATATTATTGATGAGTTGTCCCTACATAAGCCAAGATTTAATATTTAGTTAGATGATGCCCCTTGTCATTTCTCAGCAGAAGTAAGAGCCTGGCTTAACTTGAGTTTCAAAATTGGGAGAACGTCGAATCAAGATGATAATTTTGCGGATTGGCCGCCTAGGTCCCCCGACCTCACACCTCTTGATTTCTTCTTTTGGGGACGAATTAAGGAAACTGTTTACAAATACAGACCTGAAAATCTTATTCAATTAAAAAACAGGATACGAGAAGCATGTGAAGAAATCCCAGCCGATCAAGAAAAATCTTATTAAGTGCATTAAAGATAACGGTGGTTCTCTTGTGGCCTAAAATTTGTTTTTAGGATCTGTTAGTTAAAATAAATATTTTTCTAAATATTTTTTCTTGATTTTCATTACGCCCTGTATAACATATCTTTTTTTTCAATGCGAGTCTTACTTTTACAACAAGCAAAACTTTTTATCAAGAATAACTTTTTCTCATAACATCAAAAATAAAAAAGTTTCCCATTTGGTAACCAAATCTATATAATATATAATATATATATATATATATATATATATATATATATATATATATATATATATATATATATATATGTATATATACAGCGTCTGCCCAGATTTGGTTACCAAATGGGAAACTTTTTTATTTTTGATGTTATGAGTAGTGTTGTAAATATCCGTATTCATTAGATATCCGAATCATACGGAATCGGAATCAGCTAATATCCGTATCCATTATCCGAATACGAATCCATTTCTTGACCCGCGCGAAAGCGGTTACAGATCAAGTATACGTATGCATGCAACAGACTAAAACATTTTCTATCCGGATACACGGCTAGATAGGTCGATGCGGTATCGGTATCATACCAGTCGAAGTCGAAGTTTAGGGATAAGAAGGCACCGCGTCGCGCCGTTCTCGTTTGAATTCGGTTCGGGTGAGGCGGGACTAGTTTAACCAATGGGTCTCATCTCATATGATACCCGTTACCCCGATAACTATGCCATCTTTTTTTAGGAAATGTCATTAGAAAGAGAAAGCACAATATCAAATATGCCAAATCGCAGACCGTGTTGTTCGCTTACACTCGATTCCGATTCCGTTTTCTCTTTGCACTTTGCATTAGTAACCACCCGATGCGAATTTATTTTGATTCCGAATCCGTATTCAAGTTCTCGGCCGGTTCCGGATAATCCGGATTCTTTTAATATTCGGATCCAACGGATTTTTGGATACGTATCCTTACATCACTAGTTATGAGAAAAAGTTATTCTTGATAAAAAGTTTTGCTTGTTGTAAAAGTAAGACTCGCATTGAAAAAAAAGATATGTTATAATATATATATATATATATATATATATATATATATATATATATATATATATATATATATATATATATATATATATATATATATATACATATAATATATATATATATATATATATATATATATATATATATATATATATATATATATATATATACATATATATATATATATATATATATATATATATATATATATATATATATATATATATATATATATATATATATATATATATATATATATATATATATATATATATATATATATATCTATATATATATATATACAGGGTGTTCCTAAATGTCGTGCTGATAATAAAGAGGGTGATTCTACAGGCGATTTTAAGAGAAAAAGTTCATGTGACCATATGTCCTAAATCGTTTAAATTTTAAAATACAGGGTGTTAAAGTTTAACTTTTTTATTCGTTTTTGGCGTATACCTTGTACATTTTGACGATATTTAATTTAAATTTGGTATACAGTCTACCATAATTAAGCTTTATGAAATGGTAATATTACATTTTAAGAAATTATACAGAGTACTCCTTTTTTTGGGACACGGTTCCTTTAGGCCCTCCCAACTTTTTATTGGAACGCCGCTGGTTATTTTTGCTTCTGGAATCGTATTTCGCATTTTATTTTGTAACTTTTTTATGTCTTGTAATTTTCTGATATTTTGCATTGTTGAGAAGATATTATACCTCACATCTTCTCCTCATTAATCCTCGCACTCAAAAAAAAAAAATCAAGATTGCTATGGATACATTTTTATTAAGTGTTTTCTATTGTAATCTTGGACAGTACTATCATAAAGCTTAGTTATGGTAGACTGTGTACCAAATATTTAAATTAAACATACCTAACTAAGCTTTCTGAAATATTAATTATTCTAAAAATATATTATTAATAATACAAGTTAGTTAACTAATTACAATAATTGTTGAAAATGGCTCCCTCCTGCCATTAGGCACGCCTCAGATCTTCTTCTCATTGATCCCCGCACTCTTTCAAAAATACCGGGAGTGTTTCTAAAATCGATTTCTTAAATCGTCCACAGTATCCACTGGTGTTACATACACTAAGGACTTAATATGTCCCCATAGGAAATAATCTAAACTGTTTAAATCGGGTGACCTAGGAGGCCATGGTTGTGGTCCTCCACGACCTATCCACCTTTCAGGATACATTTCATTTAAATATTCACGTGCCAGAACACTGAAATGTGCTGGAGCGCCATCGTGCATATACCAATGTTGGTTTCTTAATAAAAGTGGTACTTCCTCAAGTAGAAGTGGCAATTCTTCTTGCAAGAACTGGCGATATGACTGACCATTAAGGCGAGCAGGTAAAATGAAGGGACCTATCAAATAATCTCCAATAATACCAGCCCATACGTTTAATGAAAACTGCTCTTGATAATGCGCTTCTACTATGGCGTGTGGATTTTCCTGAGCCCATAAATGATTGTTATGAAAATTAGTTATTTGATTTCTTGAAAAGTTAGCTTCATCTGTAAAAAGGATTTGACTTTCAAAATGGGGATTTACTGCGAGCCTCTGTAGGTACCATTGACAGAAATTAATCCGTAAAGGAAAATCCCGGGGAAGCAGTGCTTGCACTCTTTGAAGATGGTATGGGTAAAGTTGCTGGTCCGACAAGATTCTCCAAACAATTTGATGACAAATATTTAAATTTATGGCAATCTTTCTAGTGCTGGTTTCTGGATGATTATCTATTTCATTTAATACAGCTTCCTCGATAGCTGGTGTTCTAACAGTACGAGGTCTTCCTGCGTTAGCTGTATCTTTTTGAAAATGCCCAGTTTCATGAAGGCGTCGATGAATACTCGAGAATGTTCTACTGTCAGGTATCACACGATTCGGATATCTTTCACCATAAATACGTCTGGCTTCAAAAGCGTTTCCATTGGCAAGGCCATAAATAAAGTGCATATCAGCCATTTCAGAATTCGTAAAATTCGGCATATTTATTAGGTAGATAAATTTCAATTCAAAACTGTAGCTTACACGTTAACTAATAATTATTGACTTACTTAGCATAAAATGACTTCTGTTGTAAATACGAAAGAATTGTACTGTCAAAGATGACAACAGAAAAAACTTAATTAAAATGTTTTCATAGCAATCTTGATTTTTTTTGACAGGGTGCGAGGGAGAAGAAGATGTGGTATAATATCTTCTAAACAATGCAAAATATCAGAAAATTACAAGACATAAAAAAGTTACAAAATAAAATGCGAAATACGATTCCAGAAGCAAAAATAACCAGCGGCGTTCCAATAAAAAGTTGGGAGGGCCTAAAGGAACCGTGTACCAAAAAAAGGAGTACTCTGTATAATTTCTTAAAATGTAATATTACCATTTCATAAAGCTTAATTATGGTAGACTGTATACCAAATTTAAATTAAATATCGTAAAAAATGTACAAGGTATACGCCAAAAAACGAATAAAAAAGTTAAATTTTAACATCCTGTATTTTAAAATTTAAACGATTTAGGACATATGGTCACATGAACTTTTTCTCTTAAAATCGCTTGTAGAATCACCCTCTTTATTATCAGCACGACATTTAGGAACACCCTGTATATATATATACATATATATATATATATATATATATATATATATATATATATATATATATATATATATATATATATATATATATATATATATATATATATATATATATATATATATATATATATATAGGTATATGTATATACAATGTGTTTCGATAAAAACTCCCAGGCCAATTATTTCGAAAACTAAAAGTGACATCTACATTCTGTAAACGCCAGTTTTTTGCCTCTATGATTGGCTTCACAACTGTGTAAAAAACGTGTTTGAATAATACAAGATGTAGGTGGCGCCACGGTGCAAAGAATTGTTTCGATGACAGGAACTTTTAAATGTTGTGGTTCTTAAAAATAATTAATTTTTGATCAAATTATGTCCCATAAAAATTTTTCATAAATCCAACATGAACGGAGATATTTGGGGTTAAGTTTTTTTAAAATAATTTTAACGAGTATTTTAATTACAAATATTTTTAATATCCTTTAGCAGATTTTAATTTAATTTTGGTAATGATAATTTTAGTAATAAAACGCTAGTGTAGCGCTAAATTATTACATCCAGTGACGTCTCAGGGGGCGCCTTAACAAATAATGTTGGCAAAAAATAAGACGCCACTGAGTTTTTGGTAATTTTTATATTAAGCAACTAATTAAAAAATTATTTAAAAATTAAACATTAAAGCATAATAAAATAAAATTAAAAGATGTTTTAAATTTTATGAAAGAACTGATGAGAAATTATACAAAATTATTAATGAAAATTAGAACAATACCAAAAACTAACTAATGGGGTCGAATGAGGTGTTCAACATTATTGCCGTTTTCATACACACGCATAGAAAATCGATATAAAAATTCGGTTCTGCAAACTCTCAATAGTGTATTTCGATTAATAGCGGCTATAGTAGCATAAATTTTGTTGTACAGGTCAGCCATGTCTTCTATTGGTTCCTTGTAGATTTCATTTTGCAAGTAGCCCCATAAGTAAAAGTCCATCGGGGTGAGATCAGGGGACCTTGCTGGCCATCTAAGATCCCCATTTGTGCTGATCACTTTTCCTGGAAACGTCACATTTAGATGATTCATAACGATATTGCTATTGTGTGCTGGGGCACCGTCTTGATGAAACCACATAGTATTTACGTCAATTCCTACATTTTGTAACAGCAAAGGGAGATCGTTTTGCAGAAATTGTAAATAACGAACTGAAGTTAAATTTGCATGGTACAAATAGGGCCCGATTATGTAACCATTTACAATACCACACCAAACATTTACCCCAAATCGTGTTTGAAATTGAGTCTGTCGCATCCAGTTGGGATTTTCCCGGGACCAGTAGCGACAATTATGTCTGTTAATTACTCCATTATTGTGAAACTGGAATTCGTCACTCCACATAATTTGGTTTAATAAATTTGTATTTTCTTCCAAAAGAATATGAAAATGTGCCAAAAAGTTTAATCTGCGCTGGTAATTTTCTGGTTGTAGATGATGCACTAAATGAATCTTGTATGGAAAAAACCTATTTCCTTTTAGGATTATGCGACACGAACTTACTGTAATATTAGTTTCATCTTTTAATTTTTGTAATGACGTTTGTGGGCTATTTTCTACTGTTTGTAGGACTAAAGCTACATTTTCGTCAGTCGTAACCCTCTTTCTTCTTGGAACCTTTCCCTTTTTAAAGCTACCATATGTAGCTAAGTTGGTACACAAAGCTACAAAAGATTTGCGATCGAGCGTTGGTCTATCTGGAAATCGAGCTCGATAGCAGCGCACAGCTTCTGAAGCATTTTGATGGCATTCTCCATAAACTAAAAACATGTTCAATTTGTCTTGATTTGTATGGTGAACCATTTTTATTTTTAAAAAAGTAGAACTTGCAAATTTTGACACTGACACTGACACTGAGTGTTAATAATGTTAATTATTTAATAATTTTTGTTTTCCAGAGAAATGCAATAAAATTGTTTTTATTTATATTTCTCGAAAACGAAGCAAGATATGAAAACAATTTAACAGACAAGAAAAGGATATTTTTAGTTGCTTAATCCGAAAAAAATATAAAAATTACTAAAAACTCAGTGGCGTCTTATTTTTGCCCAATATTATTTGTTAAGGTGCCCCCTGAGACGTCACTGGACGTAATAGTTTAGCGCTACACGAGCGTTTTATCACTAAAATTATCATTACCAAAATTAAATTAAAATCTGCTAAAGGATATTAAAAATATTTATAATTAAAATACTCGTTAAAATTATTTAAAAAAAAAACACTTAACTCCAAATATCTCCGTTCATGTTGGATTTATGAAAAATTTTTATGGAACATAATTTGATCAAAAATTAATTATCTTGAAGAGCCCCAACATTTAAAAGTTCCTGTCATCGAAAAAATTCTTTGCACCGTGGCGCCACCTACATCTTGTATTATTCAAACACATTTTTTACACAGTTGTGAAGCCAATCATAGAGGCTAAAAACTGGCGTTTACAGAATTTAGATGTCACTTTTAGTTTTCGAAATAAATGGCCTGGGAGTTTTTATTGAAACACCCTGTATATATGTATATATATATATATATATATATATATATATATATATATATATATATATATATATATATATATATATATATATATATATATAATGTTTTTTACTACTTCATAAACACTAAGAAATGTTAATTAATGGGTTCTCATTGATTCTTCTTGTATTTGTTTTTTCAACCCTTCAAATTAAAAAGTTAAAGGGAGTGTAAAAATATACACCCTGCACTACATTGAAAGGGGTTACTTTTTAAATTTTTGCCATTAAAAAAAGTATCAACTAAAGTTTAAAATTATATATATATACCCCATCTGTTAAAAAAATCATTAGTTTTGGTAGTATTTCACAAACAGTTCATAAAAATTGTTTTTAACAAGATATTCTACTTACAAAATCTATACAGTTTAAACCTTATCCAAATATTAAATAGTTTTTGTAAGCAACCCTCAAAATTAATAATTCTGTATCTCAAAAACGAATATTGTGAAAACGGCAACTTTCTATGTCTAACAGTTACTGGGATATCACGTAGTAACAATGAATTTGGAACACCCTGTACTTTACCTACATATGTATTATATTAGCTTTCAACCTCTTGCGGAAATCTGTAAAATTTATTCGCACCATCATACATCATTTATACCTCTTGACGTGAAAGTGGCTACTGCACTGGCAGTTTCGGGCTAGAATTTCGGATTAGATGCGCTCAAAGGCCAAGAGCAGGCGGCGATCACGGGCTCGGAGATAGCCTTCTGGTTAGTATATTTATTCGTGTGATTTTCAACTCTTAAAAATTTACCCATTCTGCTTTTTAACGCGATACGTAATATTAAAACATTATATTTGATATCTCTTAAAGAGTAATTTATCATGTAGTTCTGGAGCATTTCAAGGCGTATAAACATTTATAAATACACGACAATTTATTCTTTTTGCCCAACTTATCGAACTCGAGCATCGGCACGTTTTACATCACCATTAATCGTGTATCTTCTCCTTTCAGCCTTTACATGAGGGCCGGCGCGGCCGATCCCCGCTGGGGGCCATTCGACGGGCCAAGGCCAATTCCACATCCCACCTGTCGGAGCACCAGGAAGGATCTAGGTAGGTAGTTATTATGTTTTCACAATGTAAATACCAAAGGCGCTAAAATGAATTCAATATATTATTTTTAATTTATTAAGATAGATCAACTCATGCTACTTTGATTAGAAAACGTGTTATGACGTTCTTGACATTAGTTAGGTATATTGCAGTTAAACGTTAAAGAAATATAACGACCTCGTTTGCATCATAGAGTAAAAACTATTTTGGTAAAGTCTAAAAAATCTGACGCACTCGGTAAATTGTCTATTGTCATTTTGCTAAAAAATTAAACAGTTTTGTACTATATCTAATATTTTAGAGCTAACTTTCATAAGGTCCTCACATATTATTATCTATCTAGAGCGATTTTTTGGTAGTAATACAAGGTGGGTCAAAATGTTTTCATTTTTTAAAATCGCTTTAACATAAGACTGCCAATTGCGTTAAATTGAATTTTTATTTAGATTTAAGAAAAACTGGAAATTTGTGTTTTGAAAATAATATCGTCCAGATGTCCTTCCTGACGTCTTTGGCATTCTTCTGTTCTGGCACATAAATTTTCAAAAACTCTTCGACATCGGTCGCGCGGAAATCTGGTTTTCTCTTGACGGATATTCTCTTTTAATTAAACTATTGTGATTGGGTTATTATGGTACACGCGACTCTTCAGATATTTCCATAAATAAAAGTCCAGAGGAGTCCAGTCTGGGATCCTTGGATGCCATGCACGATATCGACACCAATGTCTACGCGATGCCTATCAGTTTGTTTGGAAACATTTCCTTCACCACTGGTAAAGATTCATTGGAGGTATGACAGATCGCTCCATTCTGCTGCATTCAAGTCCTATTATTGATCCAGGGAATACCTGTATAGCTGTGGCGCTAAAATTTCCTTAACATCTTTTAATATTTGGCAGAATTAACGATAACAGCACGGCCTCCATTATCCTCAATACAATAAGGATCGATTATGCCAGTGAATGACATAGCCGCCTAAACCGTTTCGTTTGGGTAGTGAAGAGGCCTTTGGTGTTTTGATTGACGGTTTTCCTGCTACAATATCTGCAATTCTACTTATTTACATACCCGCTGAGATGAAAGGAGGCCTCGACGAAAAACCAAATGTTTGGAAAGCGTTCAACAACGTTGGCGAATTTGACGCGTAGCATTGAATCATTTAGCCTCAAATCTTGCACCAATTGGATCTTATATGGGTACACTTTTAATTCTAGTTTTACAATTAACCGTAAATTGTCAGCGGTATCTCCAATGAAGCCGAGCGTTTGCGTGTTGATAAGCCAGGATTACCTCGTACGGAGGCACCAACTTGCGGCACATGCTCCTCGGTTATTCTAGTCCGTGATCCACCTGTTACTTTCCTGTTTAGAGTAGAACCAGTCTATCCGAATTCTTAATCAATGCCTTAATTAAATCAACACTTGGGCACTGAATAATATCCTGCAATTGGTACCTACCGTTCACGAAACGCTCGCCAAAGAGTAACATAACAATAATTTATTTGTAGAACTGTTTTACACCGAACGCATGCCGATGCCCTGTGAAGTCAGCCATTGGAACTAATTTTCCGAGAACCGACCTGACGAAAGCTGTGAGCCGCCCCCCCCCCCTCCACGAGCAGCGGTTTACTCAGTGCAAAGGCTTCTGAAGTACAAAACATATTGGCCCACCCTGTATATCTCAGCTCAGGGGCGTATTATCCAATAATCCTAGGAAGCCCGAGCTTTATAGGGCGAGAAATTTTTAGGGGCAAATTGAAAAAGAAAACAAAAAAGTTAATAAAATTAAAAGGAATAATTCAAAATTACTGTCAGGGTAGAAATAAATTTCTACCTAGTCCTCAGTTTATATAACGTAAGATCAAAGAAAAGTCCTCAAAGTATGCCGTAGAATCAATCACGCATGTCTTGAATTATTACTTTTCATGTCTTGAATTATCACAGGTAAGGTAACACAGGTAAAGTAAAGGTAAAGATATTCAGGCGGCTGGTGAAATTTCGAAGTTGTATATCTCTGTTCCTACTTACAGGACCCGAACCAAATGTAAGGGTTTTAATAGTGAGCCCACTGGGAATGTTTTGGTAAAGAAAAAAAACATTTTGTAATTTGCGAAAAAAAGTTAAATTTTTGGTGTGCCCCTCCTAGGAAAAAAATGAAAACGTCTAGGTATTTTATTTATTCTTTTTTCTAAACAAATTTTATATCATTTTGTCGACAGTTTTTAAATTTTGAGAGAAAAAAATGTGTTAGTAGAAAGTTATAGTCATTTGAACTTTTTTATGCCTAAAATAAAATTTAAGAAAAAATTCAAATGACTATAACTTTCTACTAACACATTTTTTTCTCTCAAAATTTAATAACTGTCGACAGAATGATGTAAAATTTGTTTAGAAAAAAGAATAAATCAAATACCTAGACGTTTTCATTTTTTTCCTAGGAGGGGCACACCAAAAATTTAACTTTTTTTCGCAAATTACAAAATGATTTTTTTCTTTACCAAAACATTCCCAGTGGGCTCACTATTAAAGCCCTTAAATTTGGTTCGGGTCCTGTAAGTAGGAACAGAGATATACAACTTCGAAATTTCACCAGCCGCCACAGATATTGTAGGTGAATGAAAAATAAAACTGTCAAGTTCTGAAGTTTTTATTTTTAAGAAAATTACATTATTGCCATTGTCGTTTGCCACGCTCTTTTCCGCAATACACAAGAATTTTACTTACTTCCACTTACCCTCCAAAATTGAAATATAAAGTTCGATAAAAATTCCAAAAAAAAAATTCGAGAAGTCCAAGATTAACTCACGTAACGAGTCGAGCTGAATGCGAGAGGCTTGCGCATGCGTGCTAAAGAATGCCCTAGCTCAAATGCCAGAGAGAGTGTTGGGTTTATATAGAGGGTGCCACTGATTTTGAATCCGGGTTAAAAACAGAAACCCTCCTAGATGGTATTGGGACTTCGCTTTCAACTCACTCACTGAAGTCAACAAAATAAAAAAATTATCATGAAACTGTGTAGTCCGGTGAGACCAATAAAACGCTTACTTTTAAAAACAAATTTATAATTTATTACACTTCAGAAAGGCTTTTAAAACCAAACCCTAAAGGGGGAAAACGTAAATATTATTGAAATATATAAAACGAACCGATTCGCTATTTTTAAAACCAAACCCTGAAGGGAAAAAAAGATAAATATTATATTACGAATCGACTCATTATGACCTCAGGCGTAAAAGCAATTATATAATTATTACAGTTAACAGTAAAGGTAGTAAAACCAAATTAATAAAAAAAAAGTTGCCTGCAGAAGCTTTCCTCATCTGAAGGTGTCCAGGTCCAAGGCTATGACGGCCTAGGCGTGGCGATCACCGATGTAAGATGTTGAGAAAACTCCCTCTAAGTGGGAAGAACTAAAGTTGAGGCAAAGTTGAGACATGTGAAGATGAGAAGATCAGAAGATGAGATGAGATTAAGATGTGATGAGATGAAGTGAAGAAGAGAAGAAGAGAAGAAGAGAAGAAGAGAAGAAGAGAAGAAGAGAAGAAGAGAAGAAGAGAAGAAGAGAAGAAGAGAAGAAGAGAAGAAGAGAAGAACAGAAGAAGAGAAGAACAGAAGAAGAGAAGAAGAGAAGAAGATAAGAAGAGAAGAAGAGAAGAAGAGAAGAAGAGAAGAAGAGAAGAAGAGAAGAAGCGAAGAAGAGAAGAAGAGAAGAAGAGAAGAAGAGAAGAAGAGAAGAAGAGAAGAAGAGAAGAAGAGAAGAAGAGAAGAGGAGAAGACCCTGGAGCTGTAATGTCGGGTCTACACGTGTGACTGCTAGACTCCACGGCTTAGATCCATAAAAGTGACATTCTTCCGGGAGAGGAAACGGCATCCAAAGCCAAACCAAAACGGTATCAAACAACCAAACGGCACCAATTGCCAAACAAAACCCGGAAGAAAAATTGGGGGTGGCAACCCTGAATCCACTTGGACCCCTGCAGGGCGTAAGGGATGCTAACCCCCACCGTCTTGAGCTAGCAGAAAGGTGAAAAAATCGTGATTTTTAGTAACTCGACGAACCCAAAATTCATTTTCCCCCCGTGTTCACGCGATAGAGCGGTGCAGAATAGTATCTATTCGATCCACGGTAGTCGATACCGTCAAGTATCGACAGCGACGGAAACTAACCCCTCAACACGTCAAACGGTCGAGTGTCAAAACTAGGAAAAAATAAACATATCGCGCCCCGTCCAGCTTATAAGTTCATAACATATTGTCCGTTATGCAAAAAGAAAACATCCAAATTAGTATCGACACCTTCTGGCTCGATCTAACCGCACGTCCCTACAACACCATCACGCGCAATACTCGAACAAGATCGTAACTTAAACACCGGTTGCATATACCACCGTTTAAACGAAAACGTCACGCGAACTCTATGAACACACACGTAAACTTAAACCGGTCATTCAGTTGAAAACTACCGAGATCAGAAGTACACCTCATAACTGGAAACAAAGTTGGCGCTATTTATATTGAAATTATAATCCGGCAATAGAAATAAATTATAAATCTTGGTGACAAAAATTGAATGTTATACGTTGCATAATACAGAATTAAAAAAAAACATATACAACAAAGAATTTAAAAATTATTACTTTAAGCTAAATAAAAGCGCCCACCTTCTACTTCCAAACATGTTCTCGTTCTTCGTTTTACAGCATCAAGAACATTGATGAGCACTTGGGGAAGTTGTTAGTCTCCTGAAATTTATTTGTAATTCTAGCCCGTAGGTCTTCTAAATTCTCACAAGGGGTTTTGAAAACCGAGTTTTTAATGCGTGGCCATAAAAAAAAGTCGCACGGCTTGAGATCACAGGACTGTGGTGGCCATCTAACTGGCGTATTACGACTAATGATTCGGTCTTCGAAAAATTCTTCCAAAAAATTTAAATTATCAAGAGTTACGTGAATTGGTGCGCCGTCCTGCTGGAAGTAGCCTTGTCGCAACTCTTCATCGTCTAATGCGTTTACAAAATTTTCTAAAATTTCATTACGGTATCGTGCTGAATTGAGTGTCCCTTCAAAAAAATTGGTCCAATTAACCTTCTTTTCGATATGGTCACCCACATGCCAACTTTCTGTGAATTCAGAGGCTTCTCTATAAAGAAATGTGGATTTTCAACACTCCACATTCTCATTTGTGTGTTCATTTGAATTTACATATCCAGAGAGGTAAAACCATGCCTCGTCAGTAAAAAAGGCTTTTCAAATACGTTTTCATTATTATGAAAATTCCCCATAAATCACTCTGATAATTGCATTCGCTGCGGCTTGTCGTTTGGTAACTATTCTTGGACTGAGCTTAGACGATAAGCGTGCATATGCAAGTCACATTTCAGCATTGTATTGCAGGTTCCGTAGGATACATTTACTTGCTGGCTTAAACGCCGAATAGGGATTTGTGGGTGGGTGTTCATTAACGATTTGCCTCAATTCTTCAACTTTTTGTGCCGTGCGAACTTTGGGTCTCCCACGGCCTTCCTTTCTATTCACACTTCCTGTTTCTCTAAACAACGCCCCAGATCTCGTCAAAACTTGGCGAAACTGGTCGAAATCCATGACTAGTGTGGAAATTCTGTTTGAATATTCTGAATGGCATCCCGTGTTGAATAAACCCACTGGCCATCAACCCTTCTACTATTTCTAAAGTAACGTTCTATCATAAAAGCTTTTTGTTCGGCCGTGATTACCATTAAATTTTCTTAAAAATAAACACATTTCAAGAGTTATAATTCAAGACTTGCGTGATTGATTCCACGACATACTTTGAGGACTATTTTTTTATCTTAAGGGGCATTTACACATGCAAAGATTTAGTGGCGCCAGTTGAACTTTCACGTCAGTGAACGTTTACACGTATTTTCTACTTTGCGTGCCTGTACCGTGAGAAAATAATATACAGTTGACATGCATGAAGGTGTTTACATTTTCAAATTTTATATTATTGGCGTTGAAACATTAACTGGCGCACTAAAATTGGAAGGCTACCTTTTTTAATCCGTGCATGCATGGATGAAGTTTACACGCCAGTTAGTGTTTACATATGCATTTTAGGTTTGTTGGCGAGCCAGATGGCACTGGCGCCAATAAATCATTTCATGTGTAATGGTGGGTTTACACATGCATGGATTTAGTGGCGCCAGAGGCCACGCCAGCTCTATTTGCACGCTAGTGAAGGTCTACACTAGATGTTCACAAATATATATTTTTGGCACGCCCGTTTCAGTTTTAAGGTGTTTACAATTGCAAATTTTATTTTACTGGCGTTTGAAACATTAACTGGCGCATACAAGTTGGAAGACTACCAACTTTTTTAATCCGTGCATGCATGGATGAAGCTTGCACACCAGTAAGTATTTACATACGCATTTTAGGTTTGCTGGCGCGCCGGATGTCACTGGCGCCAATAAATCATTGCATGTGTAAAGCCTGCATAAACCCCGCTTTACATTACTTTCTTATATCTTCAGTACCTACAGCAGTACTGAAAATCTGCAAAATAGATTCTCTCTCGCGAAATTTTAATTAAATTTGATAAAGCACACTATTTCGTCTGTTGTCGGCAGTAGCACGTAAATTACACTAACTAGTCCGTTCTAATCACAATTCAAATTGTAGCATATTTAGGTACTATGACAACGATCAAATACAATAAATTTTCCATCCTGTAAAAAAATTCGTCTTACTTATAAAATATATATTCGGTTCAATTTAAGTATATATATATTATTCTTTGTTCTAGAGTTTCAACAACAACTGTCTTTTTAATATTTCACGATGTATTGTATAAATATTCTAAATTTCTTCTAAAACACACATCCAAATACTTTTTTCAAACATACATTCCAAATTTAAAGCAAAAATAAACAAATTCTATTTAAAATTGCTTACCCTGACAGTATATTTAACTTCATAAATAATAATCTCCTGATGCAAGATATAACTACTAAATAAGTATTTTTTATGTTAGGTAAATACGTAGTGCCATTAAAGGAAAAACCAACAAAATTAAATTTTTGAAGTTGCCCACCCTGTATCAACGGGATCAAAAGTGATTTAATTTATATCAGCAGTAAAAGCCGCTGTAGACGAAACACAATTTTTGGCAAAAAATTTGAAGCTAAAATAAAGCCTAATTTATATGCAATTCCTCTAGCGAGAGAAGTAAAAATATAATATTTATTCGCGCTGTATACAAGATAAAATGCGCACCTTGCTTTGTAAACGAAAAAGTCACGTACGTACCCGCAATTCCAGTGGGATTAAACACATAGAAGTTTTTTTTTTAATTTCCCACTGTGTATAAAAATTTAGTAGTTCATTTTCTACGTAAAATCGTCAGCTGCGTATTCATTTCTTTTGAGCTAGTGTTCTATAGTTATTGCAAAATTAAACGGGCTTTTTTACTTTTAACATTATGTCGTAACAAAAATCTAAATTGTAACTGAAAGCTTTTCGTTCATCTGAATACTTTTTTCAAACTTTTGTCAAGAATAAAATACTTTCTCGAGCGAGAGAGTATTAGAGCGAAAAGATGGGGCGGAAAATTTTGGGCGGGCTTAGGGCACCTGTACGGCCCAATTCGCCTCTGTCTGAACTGAAACAACATCTGCTGTCAGAAAATATTGGTTATTATATTATTTATTATATATTTATATTTAACTACTATTCATTCGTAAAGAAATCGGTTTGAGTAACATGTACGTTTTCAGGACTTGATTATTTTTTTTATTTGCGATCCACAGGGTGTTACAAATTCGATGTTCACCATTGGGATCTTGTAAACATTAAGACCAAAGGTTAAATAGGACAAAGTTGCTCATTTTAGTGGCGACTAATATTATGTGGTCGAGCTATTTGAAAAATTCCTAGTATACCTACTTCTACAGATATTTATAAAAAAAAAACGAAAATTGGCATTTTGTTTTTTTTCCTTCGACTTTTATTTTAAAAGATAAAATAACATTAACATTAACATTTATTATCTTAAACAAAATGATCAAACAAAATTACTTTAATCAGATCTCCACATTTGAAACTAAGCGAAATATACAGAATAATATGTCATTAATAAATTAAGTACCTATGCATTTTATCTGTAAAATCAAACTAATCCTTTAACCGACATCTTCTTAACCTTACATTATTGTCTAAACAGAAGAAAAGAAGAAACCTAAGAAAGAACATACAAATAATAGAAAAATATCTACAAATACCAATAAATAATGAGTTATATATTCCATTGCAATCTTTAAGTAGGTTAATCTGTTAATGATTAAACGAATTTTAATAAGATGAATTAAAGAAAGTGTATTATATTTTATATTATGTGTACCTACGTAAGATTTTTCTATTAAGTTCAAAATGTTAAAATCTGATTAAGGTAGTATTTACAATTCCGCAATAAAAGATACAGGTCCATGTTTTAAAAAAGTACCTGATAATGGCGGCCCGAAGACGAAACGTCGAACTTAAGATTTGAAGAGTCCATCTTGTAGAGGACAAAAGTGACAATACAAATATAAAGCAAAGAAGAATAAAAACCAAAATGCTGATTTTTGGATTTTACAAATACCTTCGTAATTACTCGAAATTTTCCAAATTTTAACGATATTCCGCACTCAATTATGCAACTTTGACCCAATTTAACATTTCCTGTATAGGTATCTTACCATTATGAGGTTCTCATGGCGTAACACCCTGTATGTCACAAATACCAACAAATTTAAAATTCTTCTATCAACTATTTAGTTCAATCTTCTTGTACAGTTACCTAGATATTTTACCTAAAAATGTATTAAACCTTTCAAATTTCTTAAATATTTTTACTAATTAAAGACACTATAATGTAGGTTTTTATGTTTTTCATTTCAGGAACTGGGATGAACGAACTGAGGATAAGGAGTTTTCGCTCAACCCGTCGGGTTCTGAAGAAACTGCTTTAAATAAAAATCCCCCCGGTAAGTTATAATCTTAATATGTATACTGTGATACATCTTCGTAAATCCTGCATTGCGGTGAAGGGGGCATATATATATATATATATATATATATATATATATATATATATATAGTAGAAAAAGTGGAAAATGTACTATTACATTTCAAAAAATTTGACAAAAATAAAAATATTGACTAGAAAGCTGTAATTTCAAATTATGATATTAGTTACATTTCTGAACAACTTTTTCTACTAAGCTTTTGTTCCATTTGGACAAATAAGAGTACTTTACTCTTGGCCATTTTTCATATTTTTAGTTATAACTCGCCCTGTATAATACCAATCCGAGTGAAATTTTGTATTCCTCAGTTTTGGACCAAGCGGGGCATGTTCCCAAAATGCCATTTTCAAATTCAAAATTTTTTGACCCATTTGTCCTATCGTAACACCTATCCTGGGACACCCTATATATATATATATATATATATATATATATATATATATATATATATATATATATATATATATATATATATATATACAGGGTGTTTCATAATTGAATGCTGATCCTTAAGGGTGATAATCCTTGGATGATTTTAAGAAAAATTCTTTATATGAACATAGGTCCGCAACAGCTTTATTTCTGAGATACAGGGTGTTGAAATTTAAGAAAAAAATCTGTTTTTCTTCAATATCTCTAAAACCGCTTTGTATTTTTGTTTGAAATTTTGGTAGGTGCAAAGTACGCTTAAAAATACATTTTCTTCATGATAAAGGCTTTTTTAATTTTCATCAGTGGCGTCCCTGTTAACATGCCCTGCAATATTTTTAATCAAAAAAATGATACGCCACTGTTTTTTTTTAAATAAATGTTATTTTTATAATTGCCTTCTATCTTCTCATAAAAATGGTCTCTTGACTTTTTTTTATCCGGCGTACGGTTTTCGAAATAAAGTTCATTCATTTGCTTGTCCCTATGTGATTTTATCTAGTAGTCTCAATTTCACAATTTGTGGTAACGTAAGCATCTAGGCTAGATTTTTATATTTTATAGTAACTATTATTTAGTTCTAGTAATTAAAGCCGTTAAAGAGTGGGATTATTTTGTAGGCTAGAAACATCTAGTATGCTAACAACACATTTCGTTGTTTTATAAACGCAAACAGTTAATTTAATTTTGGTATATTTTGTCCAAAATGGTTAAGTTTTTACAAATAAAAAATGTATTTTTATGCGTGCTTATTATTAGAACTAAATAATAGTTAGTTACTATAAAATATAAAAATCTAGCCTAGATGCTTTGGTTACCACAAATTGCGAAATTGAGACTACAAGAAGAAAATCACATAGGGACAAGCAAATGAATGAACTTTATTTCGAAAACCGTACGCCGGATAAAAAAAAGTCAAGAGACCATTTTTATGAGAAGATAGAAGGCAATTATAAAAATAACATTTCTTTAAAAAAAAACAGTGGCGTATCATTTTTTTGATTAAAAATATTGCAGGGCATGTTAACAGGGACGCCACTGATGAAAATTAAAAAAAACTTTATCCTGAAGAAAATGTATTTTTAAGCGTACTTTGCACCAACCAAAATTTCAAACAAAAATACAAAGCGGTTTTAGAGATATTGAAGAAAAACAGATTTTTTTCTTAAATTTCAACACCCTGTATCTCAGAAATAAAGCTGTTGCGGACCTATGTTCATATAAAGAATTTTTCTTAAAATCATCCAAGGATTATCACCCTTAAGGATCCGCATTCAATTATGAAACACCCTGTATATACAGGGTGTTATGGAAATCATTTAATATATTGGAATGGGTGACTCCTGGGGTAGTCTACAGACATATCCAATACTTTTTTTTTCTTAAATCGAACATTTTTAAAATTTTCAAAAATACCCTAAAATCCGTCAATATTCGACGCACCTGGCTGAACGTACACAAGGCACTTGACGGAAATTTGCGCGCGAAAAACTTTAAACAATTGAATTTTTTGAAACGTTGCCAGACATTTCTGTTTTTAAGCGTAATTTAAGACAAGTTAAAAAAATTTTGAACCTTTCCTAAGAAAAAACAAAAAAAATAGTAAAAAGGCACTGTGAAATCAGTCCTTTTTGTCAGTAGCCTTAGTTTTAAGTAATATTTAAGACACCCTATATTACATTATTAATGATATAAGTTATTCCTACTAGCTTAAACTTTCTGCCAAGGAAAAGTTAAAAATCAAAACGAAAATACTAATTGGGCACAACTACATAGTACTTACTTCAAAAGTATAACCAGATCCGCTAAATTAGTTTTTCTCCGGCAAACATTACCATAATACGTAAATATTATTAGTGTTTTAAATTAAATTTAGTTTTCAACCCTATTACGCTACTCACTCAAAGAAACTAGATAAAACTGATCAAAATATTGGTTAACAACGGATCGACGAAGACCATTTTCTAGGTAGTGAAAAGAAATTACATTATTTAAAACTTTAAACGAAAAAAAAATTAAAACATTCATTGTGTGGCTTGTGTGCTGTTGAAAAACTTAAATAAATATGGCGCACGGGCACGGCTCTTTGATGACATTAAGAAATCCTTCTGTTTCGATCTCCCTTCCCTTCATCATGAAACATGATCATGTCTCTTTGTCACTTCCAGTACTTGATAAAGTAGGTGGCCCTGATTTGGCGCGAAAATTTAAAATAGAAAAAGAGGAAAAAGGCGTCATCGATTTTAAGAAAGGAAGAAGAATTAACCATTAACCATACTTTTTCGTTTGATTCCGATTGTCGTGTTTATTTTCTAAACAGTTATAGATTATTACCATGATATACGAGGATTATTAGTATTATTACTAAAAATTATGCAGTGAATATCCAAAACAGAAGGTGTGTTAATTTCGTGGAAGGGGAAGTTGAGGCACTCGTGGAGTTTGTCGAAAAATACAAAGAAATTTTAGAGAACAAGAGAGCTGATGCTGTTACGGCCAAAGAAAAAGATAAGATGTGGGAGCAGATAGCTGCCGAATGGGTAGCTGAGGGCTATGTGGAACGCACAAGTAAGCAGCTACGGGAAAAATGGAAAAACTACAAGAAGGAAGTTAAAAAAAAATTCTGAAGAAAAGCAAGAGACATATAGGACTTGCGGTGGATATTGACTTTCAGTTATTTTTTTCCTACTCATTAGTGCCATTATAAGTCATTTTTATAGTGCGTTTATTATAAGAGTGGTCTTCATAAAAGTACACATCTAGTATAAAATAGTTACAATTTTACATTTAATTTTAGAAACACCTACACCTATCATTTCATGCTTCTTATTAAACTAGATCACCATACACTGGCAACAGTATGCTACATATGACGTCACTTCGAGGGAAAATCCTAAATTGACTTGACGCTTGCTCCCCTTGTACCTACATAAGTACAGGTTGGGTTTCTGGTCGGGTAGTGTATTGGGTTGACGTTTATTAAAATATTACAGGTCATTTTATTGTCGGGTAGTATGTTGAGTTGACGTTTATTAAAATATTATTGTCATATTTCATTTGCCCAGGTAAGCCCTAGTCAATTTAAAATTTTCCCTCGAAGTGACGTCATAACGTAGCATACCGTTGTAAGTGTATTGTGAACTAGATATAATGGCTAGTAAAACCTAGGTCACGACCAGTGGCGTATGGTGAAATTTCAAAGTTGTATATCTCTGTTCCTAATTCCTAGAGGTTTTAATAGTGTGCCCACTGGGAAGGTTCTGGTAAACTCAAGCAAAAATTCAACTTTTTTTTCGCAAATTCAAAACGTTTTTTTTTTCTTTACAAAAACATTCCCAGTGGGCTCACTATTAAAACCAATAAAAATTGGGACCGGTCCTGAACGTAGGAAGAGAGATATACAACTTTGAAATTTCACCATATGCCACTGGTCACTACCATCACTATAGTTGTGCCCTTAAACAAATTTATATACGGGGTGCCCATTTTAAGTTTTAACCACTAGTGTATAGTTGGAAGCTCTCCACTCTTTGATGGCGCCCCTTGTTTGCATTATTTTATATATTTTTAGCATTTTTGCAACAATTCTTCCAAAATTTTCGTCTGCGGCGCATATTTCTGTAATCTTATTTTTCTGCTTTCAATTTATAATTTTTTTATCAATACGATCACTTTTTGCTGCCCCATTATAGCCTGACCCTCCCCCCCCCCCTAGAAGCTGGCCACGCTACTGAAAAATATACCTACTCCATAATGATATCAGTTGAAATAAATACCCTGGCCCGGTATATATGTATCTTATTTTATATAGGTACCTACTATTATTTTTTAATTTGTTTACTGTCCTTAATAATAATCTACTTATACATATAATAAAAACTGTCTTATGTAAATAAATACTGTATATTTTTTTCTGTGTACCTGCCTGTAGCTTCAGTCTTAGGAAAGTAAATTCAAATTGGATATACTGTGTACGTGGTAATATGTACAGGGATATCCAAATAAAAGTGAACAGGCCTTATAACTTTTTTATTTTTAAAAATGAGAAAAAATGTTAAATATGAAAGCTTTGGGGATTTTTATGGATCAATCATTCATATATCTTATCAGCAAAACAATTGAGTATCGAATAAAAGAAATATAGTATAAAACATCGATTTTCTCGCTTATTTTAAATTGGATGGTATGATTTTTATCATATTTTTGGATTTTTTTATTCGATGCTCGATTATTTTGCTGATAAGATATATGTATAAAGCTAAAAATCCCCAAAGCTTTCATATTTGACATTTTTTTCCATCTTTAAAAATAAAAAAGTTATAAGGCCTGTTCACTTTTATTTGGATATCTCTATACAATCGTGGTTTAAAACAGTTTAATTTTCTATTCAAATTCAAATTCATTTATTCATGCTATTACAAATAAATTGTTTACACACGTCAATTACAGATAAAATAATTTTCATATTTAGACAATAATAAAAACATTCCTGACAATACAATGCATTCAAATTTATAATTCGAAATGAACACAATAATACAAACACATTAAAAAATCTAAATAAAAATATTAAAATATATTAAAACTATAATCTAAGTACTGTTTTGTGATGTAAAAAGCATGTTTCATTAGGAACTGTTTCACCTTCATTTTAAACTGCTGAGTAGAGAGCTCTTTAACATTTTGGGGTAACTTATTAAACAGTTTTATTGCATAATATTCTGGTCGAGCCTGACATTTACCCAACCTGCAGTGTTGTGGAACGTAGTTGGTCTTATTCCTAGTGTCATGGTCATGTATGTCTTGGTAAGACAGTAGGTCGTCCTTGTCTTTGATGTAGAGCAAACTTTGCAGGATGTAAGCTGAAGGAAGGGTAAGAACTCCCAACTGAACAAAGGCATTCCCACAATCCTCTCTGTACCCTAGGCCAGCCATGATTCTGACTGCCTTTCGCTGGAGACCAAAGACTCTTGTGCATGAGGTGACCGTCCCCATGCGATAATGTCATATGTCATAACACTATGGAAAATTCCATGATATGCTGTTCTCAGGGTTTTTATTGAAACACATTCACTCAAATTTTGTAAAACAAATACACTACTTCCAAGTCTTTTACAAACATTAGCTACATGAACATCCCATTTCAGCTTCCTATCTAGGTATAGCCCTAGAAACTTGACAGATGCAGCTATTCCACCACCACGTGACTGACTTCGTGATGGAGATGCGCTGACAACATAATCCAGCAGGCTCAGCCTATCTATTTCTTCCTGTTCCAGCCAATGTTCTGTTAAACATAAGACTCCCAGGTCACAATCAGCAGTGGCAGCCTCGAGCTCGTGAAGCTTGTTTCTCACAGAGCGGACATTGTAATGTAGAAGTTTTATACATGACGATTTGCTACCACCAGGCTTCGCCCCTGTTGAGGTTCTAACTTTATTAGGTTTAAACAACTGTTTACTTGAATACCAACTGGTTAAACATTTTCGTCAAGAATGACAGACTTTTTATCCTTGGGCACACCAATTTTAAAAGAACTATATTTCTGCTTCCACTTTGTTTTTATCCGTTCGCATTCACAGTCGATGTTATAATTTAATTTTAGGTATTTTCCAATGTCCTCAGGTTTTGTGTCATTAGACAGTCGTGATACAAATAACCAAGAATAGCTACCTGATGAAGCGGCTTTCAAAGTGGTTGCATCCTTTTTTTTGCCTTCGATTGAGTTTGGTCTCAGTTTTGGGTCCACTTGTTTCTTTTATTTTTTACTGCAAGCTTCTGTTTGTTTTGAAAGCATAGAAAAATATTGAAGGAGTTGAAAGTAGGGTTAGTCACTGTCATTTTCTTCTTTTTTCTTGGGATGGCTTGCAGTCACGCTAGACTGTTGTTGTGGTCCTACTGTGCCAAGTCGTTTTGTTCGATGCCAATTTCTGCTTCTTTGTTTCTTTCGCAGCTAATTTCACGGAATTTTTGGTTTTACGGCTTTTTTTATTAGGTTAGAAATTTACGAAATTTTCTATATTCTTTTCCAAGTAAGCATTTTTTTCTTTAAGAAGTTTATTGTTTTCTTGAAGAATTTCATTTTTACTCTTTAGTTCGTCCACTAAAGTCTTTAAATACATAATTTCGATATACTTCTCTGGTTTGGGAATGTCATCACTTTGTTTACATTCCTTACACATTAATCGAGTTTTGTAACATTATTATAAGTATATTAAGTATATTAACTTTATTATTTAGTGAAAAAGAATGTTTCCAGTGCTATAAGGATAACACTGGACATTTGTGGCTATTATTTAGTGAAGAAGAAAGTTTCCACTTCCAGTGCTAATAAGTACGTTTAGTTGAAGATTATTATTTTACACTTCATTTGAAGAGCAGTTCTCTGTATTGTTTTGTGTTGTAATATTTTAGCTTTTTGAAATTAGTGTTACTAGGAGTTCTTTCTTTAAAGGTAACAAAAATATTAGGTTTTCAAACTTGATTCATAGAAATATGGTAAAAAAATTTGGCAACGTCTGACTTCGAAACAAAAAATTTTTTTCTGTAACTGACATTTCTTGCTGTTTTTTATATGGCCATGTATTTATGACAGTGGCGCGCAGGTACTAAAAAATTTTTTTTCGAGGGCCGATATTTACCTTTTTTTATAGTGAAACACCATTTATGAATATTTTTATTCAATCTGAATTCATATCAGGAGTTACCCATTCCAATATATTAAACGATTTCCATAACACCCTGTATATATATATATATATATATATATATATATATATATATATATATATATATATATATATATATATATATATATATATATATTATATATATATATATATACAGTCAACTTCGGATATAACAAACCACCAAGGGGATCTTTAAACAGTTCGTTATAGCAGGGCGTTCGTTATATCCGAAGTGCAGAGAATAAAACAAATATTATTATGTACTATGTGTAGGTACTTTTTATGAGTCGTTTATGATAATCAATACATAATAGTATTTTTAAATTATGTACTTATTAAACATACATATTTGTATAATTTATACAAAATCAGTAATTTGTAATTTTTTTCTTTTTCCTAGTACATGTTTTTCAATTTTAATTTGTAAGTAATCACCAGACTCAACACTCTTGTTGTCAAAATTATTATTATTAAAATTTACGAATATTAATAGTCTTTGACTTTTGTTACTTATATAGTCCCTACAGATTTAGGCATTTACAACCCCATTTTGCAGTTTTGTAATGATGTCAACTTTTTCTGCAAGTGTTTATAACCTTTCGCTTGCTGAATTTTGGCGCGCTCTGCTCCATGCTAGAACAATATTCCCTCATTCCCTCGCCTATTACCGAAATTAAACTACAAATTGAAATGGCGCCTGACAGGTCGCTACTCGAGCCATTACCCGAGAATACCTACCATAGAGAAGCCACAAAACGTGTCGGTGCCTTTGATATTTAGGGTAACCAGATTGCTGACCTTGGGCAGACACATATCCACAATATTGAACGGAGAAAGATATTTCGTCACACTAATGATGCGGTGTATATTTTCTCTATGTGCGGTATAGACAGAAGTCCACATTATCGTCGCACTTGCCCTGTGAAATCTTGTATTGTCTTTGTCGCTTCTCTATGGTTGCTATTATCGGCAGTTACTTTACGAATATGGAAGTGATACGTACGTGAAATTTTGACAGTTCGTTATAACCGAACTTCCACAAGCAAAAAACTAATCAAAATAGGGGTCGCTACAGCCGATAGTTCATTATAGTCGGGTTCGTTATATCCGAAGTTGACTGTATATATATATATATATATATATATATATATATATATATATATATATATATATATATATATATATATATATATATATATATATATATTATTTTATTTTTATTTCTTAAACATGTAGGTTCTGCCGCGCCCGGTTCGAAAATTACAAGTTAGAAACATATTTGCAGATCTAATAGGATTGTAAACTTTAATTACTAAAGTAATTATTAAAGCTTTGCAAACGGGGGTAATTCCAGAGACGGCTCTAACCTAGTTGGAACTAAAATTAGGATTCGATGTGAAAATAAAATATAAATATTTATTTACCCACATTGTGTTATTTGAAAGTGCGAAATACGAAAATACCATACAGGGTGTCTGAAAAGTCTTAGCATGGGCAAATATCTTTACTATTAATAAAGATAGAGACACCAAATTGTAGTTGTATCTTATTGGTTAATAAATCTACTTTTTATGTAATTTGACTTTTACAATTCCCTTGGGGGATTACGCTAGGGAGTTGAGGTCAAAAATTTTAAATGCAACCCTATGCCATGTGGTACCTCATTTTAATGGTCTTTTCTCAGATGTTACTTGGCACTACTTGGCAGGGTTCCAAAACGGACTTTATTACTGCCAAGAAGTTCATGGTGACCATTCTAAACAACTTTTAACATAATAAGTAAGGCAGTCACTGTTGGTCTGTTACCAGAGGCGCCAATGCCGAAAATAAGTACATACGGTATTTGACAGAAATAATTTAATTGATGGGCGTTGGCGTGATTGTGTGAAATAAAAAAAAATGGTTGTGTGCAAGTTCGACTCGCGCATAAAGGGTTCCGTGAGACATACAATATTGTGAATTTCTCACAGGACGTAAAAGTCTCGATAACTATGGTAAGGCTAATTCTTGAATAAATAAGAAGAGGCGGCCATGCCGGAAATAAGTCAGTGCGTAATATAACTGATTAGTAAGGCTGGCACGTTTGGTCACAATGTCACATAGTTAAGAATGTTCAAGAAAGTAAGACGTCATAAACTCGTAAAAATATGTTAAATACGTAGTTGTAGTTTTACTATTGGAGATATATTCTTGAAAGTGGGTAGGTTTGAATGTAGACACCAAAGTACATCCCCTGAAATTTCGTGCGCATATCTAGCCCTCTTAGTTTGCGCGTGGTACGCATTTTAGTCCACTGTGCAGATGGCAAATAACGAAAAATAAAGTCGAAATAAACTTGGGAAAAGTTATAAAGTTAAATACGTAGTGGTACCGAGACTTTTGGGAATATATTCTTAAAAGGGAATGGGTTCAAATGAAAACACCAATGTCCATCTCCTGAAATTCCGTGCGCATGTCCAGCACGCTCGGTTTGCGCGTGGTGCGCATTTTGGTCTACTGCGCAGATGGCAAAAAACGAAAAATAAAGTCGAAAAAAACTTGGGAAAAAGGTATAAAGTTAACTACGTAGTGGTAAGTAGTGATCTATAGGGTCTGTGCATCATGCCAAAATGACGTAGGCATGCCAAAATGACGTAGGCATCTCGTAAGCACATGGTGGCGCCATCTAGGGTGATTGAGATGTAGTAATTGAAGTTAGAGGTTCGAATTTAGATGGTCTAGTATAGATTTCTGTAATTTTTGGAACAAGTTAAGCCATCTTGTTTTTCTAAATGGATATTAATTTCATTTAAGCTATGTCAGATGTCACCACCTGTCAACCATCAAGAAAATCCTCCCTTGGAGCAGGCGTCACTCACATGATCACAAGAGTAGTAAACATTTAGGTTATGTTTCGAGTGTTAAAAAAAAGTCATTAAACTGACTGAATTAAAAAACGCTGTTGTAAAATTAAGGTTTCGAAAATTTTCTATGAATTATATAAATTAGGAATACTATTTTTAGTGAACAATAACAAAAAAAATATACACCTTTTTTCTGGTATCATGCATTAGCAAACTGGTTAGGAGTCGTCAATCAGTTCGGGTCACTGGGGTTATCACATGTTTTTCGTTTGTGTGTATGGTAAAAGCATCGTAGTTAGTGAAGAAGAAATAAAACGATCTGTATTATTTATTGAATCACGTTGACTAATTGTATTAAAAATATTAAATAGTAGCTAACCCAATCCATTCCTGTTGAACCTAACCTACTCCAAACGACAAATATATATCACAATACCCACTAATAAAGAAATGCTGGAAAAATATTTTTTCATCCCTAAAAGGTTTTGAAAAAAAGTATACTACATCTCCCTTAAAATTCTTTAAACAGAATAAATTAGTAAAATAGGATTTATAAATAATATCGAAATACGAAAGATCTGTTCAACTATATATTTATTTTTTTAGTATTACTTGTAAATTTGATTTTACGTACGGTATCGTAACGAATGTAAGATAACATGTTACTAGGAAAGATTTATCGGGTTTTTATTTACAACTAAATGATAAATTATTATAATTATGAATTTATTTAATTGTCATGAAAGACATATGCTGCGCTTATCAGTATCACTAGGAAGTTTTATATAAACAAGTTTTCAGATTTTGTGCAATCAGTTGCTGTCTAACCACCAATCTAGGTTGAATTACCTATTATTATTACATTAAATTTATTCTTTTGGTTTTTAGTGAGTGTGTAGTTTATTCTTCGGTAAGTACATTAAATTTTTTTGTCTTTGATATATAAGTTGTGATTACCGAAGTCCTTATTAATATTTAAATTATGTTGCTCTTTTTTTCCAATAGACTTATTTCTCACTTGAACAATATAACACAATAATATATTTAATTTTTACAGCTCAGAAAAGTTTTAAGAAAAAATATACTGTGATTCTGCTTTTCAAAAGTAAAAATTAGGATTTGGTTTGGTATCGGTTTGTTTGAAAGGGAATTGTATTTTTTTAATAAAACAGTTCCTTGTCGAGTAGACTTTTAATTTAAAATGAAACTGAAAAAATATTAAAATGTATCTATTTATTTATTATAGACTTTTGCATATTAAAAAAATATGTTGTGATTCCTTTTTTAAATAATAATATTCAAATTTAGCATTATACACGTACATACATGTTTTGTTTCTGAAGAAAGATTTTACTAGGAATAGTTTGAAAAGTATGTATCATGTTTAATATTGCATTAATTAGTATGTAGAGACTAGCACCTTATCTGTCTTTCTTTTTTTCTATAAATAGAGAATATAAACTTAATAAATATATTTTATTTTGAATTTTATTTATTTTGTTCAGAGAATGGGAGATTTTTTTTCACAGTGTTTAACAAAAAAAAACAAAATGCTGTTGAACATTCTATACATTTTGTGCTTTAAGAAGGGTTTTTTCTTGTTTATACAGACAATACCTATAAAGTAAAATACGTTGTTTTTTTAGGAAATGTTTATCTGTGAGCACTGTTCCCAACTATTCGCCAGTAAGGCCAACCTCAAACACCATGGGGACTGTCGCATGAAGATAAAAATCTGCGATGTATGCGGAGGGATCTTTAAGTCTCAGAGGGCTTTCCAACAACATCAAAAGGAAAACCATCCCACCGTGAGAAGGAAGGGTGATACACCGCATACACCCATGGTTAAGAAAACCAGACTGGATTTAGAAGGTGAGCGTGTGTTAGTGTGTGATATTTTTTTTACTTTGTGTTAATTTTTTTTTTATTTTAGATTCATAATATGGTTTGTTTTTTACTATTTTTTAAATACAACGTATACACTTTTTTTTGTTAGGAAATAGTTTATTTTTGGTTAAAAAACTGAAACCTATTTTTTTTCCAGAACCATCAACGTCAACCACGCAGTATTGTAACATCTGTATGCTCAAGGTTTCCACTAATCGTTGGGCGGTGCATCTCCGAAGCCTTCAGCATAAGAAGAGGTGTTGTGTGAACCAGGAGGAAGGAGTTCAACTCGTGAAGACCTCGTTTCGGAATCGAATTGCAACATATCGCCTTTTATCTAACCAAGACCCTACCAACGTGAAGAGATTCCTGGTTATACTGAAGGAGTGGTTCATTCAGTTGGTACGGGTTAGCGCGATCAATTACAATAACCTGAAAGTCGGCGTGGAGCTTTTCGGTCGCTTCCTCCTACAGACCAAGGAGACGGAAGAAGTCAAATCATTCAACACCAAATTCCAGCTGGTGACCGATCTAGACATGGTACACTTCTCTAAACATGGTATTCGCGGTGGTGTCAGTCAGTGTAGCGTGAGAAAAGCATTTGCGAACAATAAATTTGTCCCCCATTATGACGCTTCCAAACCCACCTCCTACATTATGTACTTGGATGCTACCAACCTGTATGGCGCAGCCATGTCGCAATATTTACCAACGGGAAATTTCCAGTGGCTGGAGGAGGCCGAAATTCAAAATTTAAATTATATGAATATCGCGAAAGATTCAAAAACCGGATACGTTTTGGAAGTGGACTTGGAATACCCCAAAAATTTACATTATTTACACAATGAACTACCCTTTTGTCCGGAAACTATTGTGCCTCCAGATTCAAAATTCAAAATTTCAAAGTTAATACCCAATTTTGAGAAAAAGACTAGATATATTATTCATTATCAAAATTTGCGACAAGCCATTGAACATTGCATTAAACTCACAAAAATTCACCGGGTTATCAGTTTCGATCAATCTCCTTGGCTCAAAAAATATATCGATCTAAACACAGCGATGCGAAATAAAGCAAAAAATAAGTTTGAAAAGGACTTTTTTAAACTTATGAACAATGCTGTGTTCGGAAAAACTATGGAAAACGTAGAGAAAAGGGTGGATGTTAAGCTTGTTTGCCATTGGGAAAATATTGGTAGAAGGTTGGGGGCCGAAGCGTTAATCGCGAAACCTCATTTTAAAGACCGTACCATTTTCAGCGAAAATCTAGTGGCAATTCATATGAGAAAACAGAAAGTCTTATATAATAAACCTATTTATGTAGGGTTTTCTATTTTAGATATTTCCAAAACCATAATGTACGACTTTCTGTATGGGTATATCAAACCTAAATACGGTGACAACGCGGTCTTGCTCTATACTGATACA